>JAGKTI010021076.1:0-15949 GCA_018397915.1 Birgus latro | reverse complement strand
GTGTGATTGCTCCCGGGGCTTAAAAAAAAAATTCACAGCTAAAGATGTAACCGTAAATTGGTTTTATTGGTATAAATTATATACCATCATCTTCGTTGGTGTTTATACTGTAAGATAAGCTAATAAAAACACATAAAACTGACAAGTAAGAGTATGAAATTCAAGCAGGAATAAAGTGCTTAAGAGTAAAACTTTTCTTCGTATAACTTCCCGCCATCCAAATTAAAAATTTTGCCAGCATCTTCCAAGAGTTAAGCATATATCTAGGTGCAGAATTTCATGAGCTTTCTCATGGTCACCATGGAATTTCCATACCACCGAGTAGTCGAATAAATCGCAAAAAACTTTGAAAACTCACGAGTCAGTTCTATCACCACAGAAGTGGGTAAGGACTGAGGGAGTGAGGGGGGGAGCCGGGAGTGTATGGAGGAGGGAAGGGAGGGGGGGAGGAGAGGCGAGGCTGTGGGCAGGGTTCTCCCCCTTCTGTCAACAGGCAGACAGGCGCTTTTGCTGTACATTTACTTGTGGCTTGCGGTCGGTTAGACGCCGAATGGCCATGTGGAAACACAACGCATTGTGACCGGAGAACTTTTGACCTTCGATAGAGATGCGGACAGCCATTGTCGCCGAACATGTATTCGTGGCTCGTGGTCTATGTTCGATGGAGGTGATGGTTGGGAAAGACTTAACTCCCGTGGGCACGTGATATTAGACATCTGGGGAATGTGCACGGACGTTTTGACACTGCTTGCGGGTTACAGTCATATTACTCGGGTGCTGGATGTTCATTGGGAGTGATAGGATGAGCGTGCAATTTTGACCATTCAGTACAGGGTCAGATGGACATCTTAGCTCTGGTTGTGGATCACAGACTACTTCCTGCTCACGGCTTGAGCCCAGCGGCCACGATACTGAGTGTTTGGACATATTGGCTGGCCAGCCGAAGTTCTTGGGCACTTTTACGTCCGGATAATAGCAAGTAAATTCAGATGATGGTTTAATAAATCCAAGGCCCAGTGTCCGGATGCTGAACACATTCGGATAATGAATGTCCGGATAATGGAGGGATCACTTATATGTACTGGAATACAAATAGACAGGCTGACACTGCCATTACTCATACTGTATTTCGTTTTGTTTGGCTTATAAATGGCCCGGCATGCTTGCATGCATCATCCTTTGTCACCTAATGGTGGCTCTCCACACTGTCCTATATTTGGCAGCCTTCCCTTATAAAACCTATGGGATTTATCCTAACTGGTACAGTCATCCCAAGAGGTGATGGTAGAGTTTCAGATTGCTTCATACACTCTGCTCTGCCATGCGTTCTGTGAAAACTTATTGAATTCAAGGTAAAAAATTTTGTACTTCGTTATGTCATATTGAAAAGAAAAGAAAAAAATGCGTAATATATCATGCTAAGAATTATGAGAAATGAATAACATGAGGCAGTGATATATTAGAAGCTAAACTGTAACATATGTTTTCCCGATTTGAATGTGTAATGTATTGCTCCGCGCGTGGTGCACAGAATATCCCCATGCTCATATTTATGTTCCAGGATATCAAAAACAGATTATCTAGTTTTGAAGGCCAACCTAGGAAAATTCTGGTGAATGCAATACACTACAGGTTGACATTAAAAAATCCGGCCATCGAAAATCCGGTTCCTTCAGATTTCCGGCATGGATTTCGGTGCGCATTTTCAAATTTACCGTGTTGGCGCGCCACTGTTTTCTGGAGGCGTCATTTATGTTTTGATGGTGCTGTACTCCAGAATCAGCTGTTGGGTCTTGCTTGCACCTGCTAACAGGCATTCCTGCTCATTCCTTCTCATTTTATTATTTATTTGTTGCTGTATAGCCCCATTATGGATTCAGCAAAGAAAAGAGTTCTGAGGAATATTTTATGTAGTTGAATTAAAATTCTGAGGATTTTTTTAAATTAAAATTCTGAGGATATATTTTATTTAGTTGAATTAAAATTCTGTAGAACTGTTTTATTTAGTTGGTGAACATTAAAATTTCATTTGCTTTTCATTAAGTGTTTAATTTTCTTTCTTTAAAGGACTGTACAGGTAGGAATTTTCTGTTAAATATATACAGCATATATAACTATACACTTGATGTAGTGCTGCCTACTTCTTCCTTACCCTTTATTATTATTTTTCTGTGCCTGCCCTCCTCTTTTCCTGTTTCTCCCATCTTTCCTGTCACTTCTTATTGCTTTTCTTTCCTTTACAGTGGCTTTACATTGAGTGACAAGCCAAATGGTTTCCTTTAAGCCAAGAAACCATTTACAACGCTGGGTGGTAACCACATAACCAAACCATACGTGCTCCCTACGTATCAACAAGTGGGTTGGTGGAGGGTTAGTGCCCCTCCCCGTAAAACAAATAACTCAAAGTCATGACCACCCCTTACGGGATTATGGCGTCAGGCAATATCTATCTATCTATCTGTCTATCTATTGCTAGACGCCATAATCCCGTAAGGGGTGGCCATTTGACTTTGAGTTATTTATTTTACGGGGAGGGGCACTAACCCTCCACCAACCCACTTGTTGACACGTAGGGGGCACGTATGGTTTGGTTATATGGTTACCACCCAGCGTTGTAAATGGTTTCTTGGCTTACAGGAAATCATTTGGCTTGTCACTCAATGTAAAGCCACCTGTAAAGGAAAGAAAAGCAATGAGAAGTGACAGGAAAGATGGGAGAAATAGGAAGAGAGGAGGGCAGGTACAGAAAAAGAATGATAAAGGATAAGGAAGAAGCAGGCAGCTCTACATCAAGTGAGTGGATGATGGTCGCCACCTATAACCATAAAAAATCTGGCATTTTTGAAAATCCGGCACTCCTCAGGTCCGGAGGTTGCCGGATTTTTTAATGTCAACCTGTACTTGCTTTTCAAATGCTGTGGTGATGATTTAGGAATGATAAGTATGCCATTAAAATTAGATTATTCTTAGTAAGGATACCCTACCCGAAGCTGCAGCAAGACCTTTTCTGCCTCTTATTCTTGCCTTCCTCTCGCATATATGTAATTATCTATCTTATTCCCTCATGATGCAAAATTACTAGGTATGACAGATTATATCTTTTTCTCTTACACTGGGCAATAATGCGGACTAAAACGTGTGCTTACAAACTCGTTCAATGCGAAAGCACGTACTTGTTTGAACTTTTAAATCTGGAATATCTTTCATTTTAAATAAACTGCTATCTCCTGTCCAACTGAAAATGCTGATTTGGAAGTTTTGAACTCACTGATATGTTTATTGCATTTTAATTCTCTTGCCAGCCGTTCAGACACCAAGGATACTAGACTATTACGCAGGTTTGCATTCTCCATGGAGCTCCAACTCCTGGCAAATATGCAAGGTTCATTTATATTTCATTCACTGATAGTTCTCAGGCATATACTAAGTCTTCCACAGACTTTTCTTTGTGGAAAAATGGCCAAATGTGGTGTAATAACTGCATGTCTGTGAGTAAAAGTTGTCTTAATTCGTGCATGTTGATCGAGCCATTCAACCCCATCATGCCCATGCTACAGGGTGTCACATTGCCTGCCCATCCCACCCTCCCGACCATAAACGTGCATAAAGAAAACTTAACAGAAAATGCTTATTTTGTGTTAAGTAAAGTGTCATTATGTTCCCTTTCCTTATAAATGCAATATGTATAACATATATATTCATTACATACACACATCTTACTTACTGATGAAGTAAGTGTTGGGATGTTCTAGTTTTTTCATGGCTTTCGTGACACACTACTTGGCCTGGCTGTGATTTCTCTGCCATTTCAGTGTGCCACACCCTGAAGTGGTCCATGGAGCACAGACCTGGATCCCCAGGGCACCCAGAGCAGTAGTAGACAGTGTCCTTTCTCTTCTCTTCCATCTTGGTGCACTCTTGGCACCTCTTTTGCTTCCTCGACCTTTCATGGCGGACCCAGGCATGACACGGTTCTTTTACTTTGACTGCTTTCATAGGCCTTCTCTTTCTCATGGTCTCCTCCTGCCTGGTGAGAGCCTCGGCACCACGATTATGCTCATGCAACCACTGCCAACTGACGTCCTTTATGTATTGGAGAAATTCCCCTTTGTACTGAGAGCCATTTCTGTACTCAGTGAATGAATTTAGGAGTGAGAAAAATAAAGTGAATCCCGAGTTTCTTGAACCAGGCAAGGCTCTTCTTTTGAAAGGCATATAGCTTCAGCAGTTGGTCAGCCATATCTACACTTCCCATTCTACTATTGTATTTCTCGGTATGCAGGGGTTTATTGCAGAACGCAGTTTTTTCTCCAAAGTACATCTTACATTTCTCAACCTTGCCAGCTGTATATTTTGTGGTAAGTACTGTTACTTCTTTTTTGTCTAGGTACTTCACAATGAGTGTATTTCCTTGTCTCACAAACACTGATTGGTGCCCTTCTAACTTCTCTGTCATAATACTCATGGGAGGCCCTCTACCACTTCATGCTACCCCAGTCATTGTGGTGTTACATGATAGCAAGTCATCACTAAGTTGGAGACTGGTTTACCAGTTACTCGTATCACAGTGTGTCGACCATGGTCTAATAAATCCTTCTTTGATGCACAACAATGTTTTCTGATATGGTGAAGTTTTTTTGCTGCGGGGTCTTCTACTCTCCCTTGCCGTAGTAGATTTCAAAATTCCAGGAATAGCCATCACACCTATCACCAGAGGGACACAGTACAAACACTTTGATGCCAAAACTTACACTTTTTGTTTTTATGAACTGTCTAAATGCAGGACATTCCTTCCACAAAATTGTTGCCTCATCAGTTGCAACATGCTTGCCTGGTTGCATAGTTGACATCTCTCCCTCAGTAGCTCCAAAAAGGGTTCAATCCTGGTGCGTTGGTCATTTTGCTTCACAGTCGCAGCAGAGGAAAACCTCAGGAACTTCAAAATTGTAAGAAATCCGTTCCTGCTCATCACAGCACTGCAAAATATTATGGGACCTCCATAACACACACTGAGACCAGGACATTTGCATATTTGGGTACTGTAACATCCACATCACCATCAATTGTCCTATGAAAACATTCATTTCATCTGTTGTAACTTGTACTCCATTTTAGGCTATGTACTGTTACTAGGATTCACAGCCCAGTACATATCAGTCCTCTCATTCACCCATGAACACAATTTTGACATCACTTCATCATCAAGATAATGACTAAAAGCAGCCCCAGGAGTAGCAGAATTAGGGGGCCTCATATCCTGGGCAGCACCATCACTGTAGGCAGGAATGGCTTCTGGCCCTTTCTCTGTAAACATGCCCACCAGAAACCTCCACCCACTCTCCTCAGTCAGGTCATCTTCCCTCCATAATTTATTATCACTTAGTTATAACTCACTGTCAGTACTGTCATCCTCACTGGACTCCCCTGGCACATACGATTCTTCAGAATATTCGTCACTACTGTCTGACATGGCTACGTATTCCTGAAAACAGTCACAGAAAAAAATCACAATAAATTCCCAATATAGGAATGTACGGATACGACTATTGACGTAATCGTACCTCCTCGAGTGGCAAACACAAACTGAGAGCCGAGTACAATGTAGGAACCAATAAAACTCAGTGGTGAGCCGTGATGTTCCGTGATGTTTCAGATGACATCATTTGTCAGAGCTGTCACTGGTTGGTGGGTGGAGCTTATTTTTCTTTCCCAGTGAGGTGTACCAGGCTCAGAGAATGCATATAGGCCCATAAACCACATCCCAGTACATACAGATGTTATGGAACGTAAATGGCTTTGTTATGGATGGCATTATTGAGCGCTTTGTGAATGTAAACACGTACGTCCTGGGTGCGAAGGGGTTAGAATAACCTACTAACTTACGCCGCATTGCCGCTCTCTGTCATTATCCATGGAGACAGAGAAAACGGAAATAAATGACTTTCATCTATTCGCTAGTAGTCTAACGATAATTATCTTATAAATAAAAATGACAGATTTTCATTGTTTATTGAAGGCCCTTTCTTTTCAGTCTTACTCTACCGAAAATAATTGCTTACTACCACACTAGATTTAAACTCCGCAACTTATTCCTGACTGTCCTTGAGCGATAGTTCTGAAATTTCAATTAGTTCCATTCAGGATTTCTTATTATTGTAACTAACAAACTGTTCCCTACTATTTTGAAATGTATAAGTACTTTGCCATTTATTTATTGTTTTCTGTTACAATTTTACATACTAGGTTTCATCTTGCAAAGATATAAGAGGAGTATTATCCTTTATCACTGACCGAAACCTTCTGGATACTCTGCCATCACTTCTTAGGTCGAC
The DNA here is from genome assembly GCA_018397915.1 of Birgus latro. NCBI lineage: Eukaryota > Metazoa > Arthropoda > Malacostraca > Decapoda > Coenobitidae > Birgus > Birgus latro. The sequence continues at coordinate 9,617 of JAGKTI010021076.1, read as the reverse complement.
TGTACCTGGCACCCCACTTGTAAACCCAAGTCTTCCCTTTTACAACAATGTAGACCTGCTAAATGCATACCATACTGTTACGGTAAGTATCACAAATACAGATAGGTATGGTTAGGTTAATAGAAAATGATGAATGGGGCACAATAAGGAAGAAATACGTACCATATAGAGTCCTGAGATTGGCTTGAGGTAAGGGGTTCTGAAGCTAGGGGTGGAGAGTTTGTGGTCTCCATCATCTGGGATTAATACATTAAGTAGGGCCTCATCTTTAAATCCCTCATAGTCATCAGAAGCCATGAACATGCTGGCAGAAGCTGATTCAGGTGCACTATAATGAAGTTTTTTTAGCTATACAATGTGCAGTATTTGTAGGAGTGCCAATTTTCATGGAGCAGCAAGAAAGAAAACTGCTAGAAGCAAGTGCATGATAACCAAGGGATCATTGCATTTACATAAACATTTTATCATTATACCACAGAAGGAGCCTTGAGTACTAAGAATATTTTGTTATATATTGAAAGTGTGAGTGAGATGTATGGATCGAAGTGAGTAGAGCTGAAAGCATGCGACTAGCTGTGTATGGTATGTAACACAAGGGAGACAGGCTGGCACCGCCAGCATGCATTTTTACGTAAGCATTTTATTGTTATTATTCATTGTTATTATTATTTATTGAATTGCTTGGAAGGGTACAACAAGGAAGAAAGGTTGCTGGTTCTTTGAAAGCTGTGATAAGAAATAGGGAAGTGAGCATAGGAGTAAAAAAGTCACTGCATGATAGTGTTGTGATACCAACTCCAACGTATGGAAGTGAAACTTAGATCATGCTGGAAGGACACAAGCCAGGAGTGAGAGCAGTGGATGAGTTATATTAGAGGAGCATGTGGAGTTACATGGATAGACAGACTGACAAATGAGGAAGTAAAGGAGCATTTTGGTGTGGATATGGATGTGATAGAAAGCATGAGGAGAAATATTTTGAGGTGGTATGGCCATATGGAGAAGATGGAGAGTGAGAGACTGATGAGGAGAGTGTATGTGAACGAGGTGGAGGGGGGGAGAGGGAAGAGAGGCCAAGGATGAGGTGGAGGGATGGAGTGGAGAGGTAGATGAGAGAGGGGGGGGGCATAAGCTGGGGAGAAGGCATTGAAATGGCAGAGGACAGGGTGAATTGGAGGTGAGTTGTTTGTGGCCACCCCACATGATAGATAGCATGAAGAGAAATATATTGACGTGGTATGGCCATGTGGAGAAGATGGAGAGCGAGAGACTATGTATGTAAATGAGGTGGAGGGGGGGAGAGGGAAGGGAGGCCGAGGATGAGGTGGAGGGATAGAGTGGAGAGGTACATGAGAGAGGGGGAGGCATAAGCTGGAGGGAAGGCAGTGAAATGGCAGAGGACAGGGTGAATTGGAGGTGATTTGTTTGTGGCTACCTCATATGGGATTAAGGCATCTGGCAATAGATAGATTTTATTGCTTTCCATAGAAGGCGCTACAGTCAACAAGAATATTTTATTTGAAGTGAAAGTTAGATGTGTAGATGGAATTGAGTAGAGCTGCAAGTACTGTATGCGACTAGCTATGTATAGTACATAACACAAAGGAAACAGGCTGGTACCGCTGGTTCTGTCGGCATGCATATTCACACAAGCGTTGTATTACTTTTTACAGTAGGAGCTACAGGCACTACTAATTTTTTATTATGTATTAAAAGTGAAAGTGAGATGCATAGATGGCAATGAGTAAAGCTTAAAGCATGCAACTAGCCTTGTATGGTATGTAACACAAAGGAAAGGGGCAGTTGCCACCAATATGCATACAGTATTTACCTAGACATTTTATTATCTTTCACCGAACGAGCCACAGGCGCAAAGTACATTTTGTTATTTGTTAGAAGTAAGAGTGAGATATGTAAATACAAATGAATAGAATCATAAGTAAGTGATTTGCTATGTTTGTAACACAAAGGAGTCAGGCTGGTGCCAGCAGCATGCATGCTTACATAAACATTTTAGTACAGTAGAATCTCCTAAATCAGGCGATTCTAAATAGCAGATTCATAATACGCAGTAACATCATGCAACAGTTTATAACGTTACAACATCAGTAAATCACGGAAATTACACGAAGTTCATGGATGCAGCCTCCAAAATGACGCTCTTCTAATGTCTCGTGTAATACTTGCCACAATTACTTCAAGTCTGTGCGTCTAGCTGGGGGTAAACCAATCGTAGTCAAGTATGGCAATTACTAAACCAATCCTATTCAAGCTTAGTACTTACTTTAAGTCAGTCACAGTGCCTCCCTCCCACGCCAAGCATGAAGGATGCATGTGCTTGACGCCCTGGCACCCTTCTCAGTGCATTGTCTCCTCTCCGTTGTTAGTGTGTAGTTCCGGTGTGGTTTACAAGAGGATTTTTTTACCCCCTGTGCTTCCTTCACCTGCCCAGTGTTACCATGGTTAACCGTAACCCTCCTAAGCCTACAACTTCTTCGAGGAAGGGGATGGATAAGAAGAAGCCAGCGTTAACTTGCACCCAAAAGTTAGATGTAATAAGGAGGATTGATGGTGGTGAGAAGAAAACCAAAGTTGCCCACCCACCATTATGGACTCAGTGATTTGACGACTCATACGACGACATGGAGACAGCTGAGGGCAACAACGACACCACTTCCATTTTCTTCACACTGAACTTTGAGGGGCTTCTGAGAGAGGTTGATGAGGAGGAAGCGGTACAGAGGTGGCAGCACACTCGCATCGTGCTGAGAGGCCATAGTCCTCTTCAGGCTTTGGAACCCCTTCCCCTTCCCCCGTCCACATAAGCAGTGTTGTCAGTCAGAGTCAGGTAAGAATCTTACAATATTGTTCTTTCCCATTAAATATGCTTTGCCAACTTCTTGTCCAGGTTGTTACTGTTCACTGGTGACCAGTTTGATGTAGGTTTGGTGGTAAGGGGGGCAACTTTCTGAGATGACAGACCCATAAATAACTTTCCCCATAAGATTAGTTATTTCTAAATCGTGGAATTTTCAAATCGCAGCATATGCTCAGTACCATAAAACTGTGATTTACATTCCACTGTATTTTCCGCAGAAGGAGCAAAAGCACACATTTTTTTTTTTTTTTTTTTTTTTTTTTATGTGTCCGACTCTGGGCATAGGCTTCACAGCCTGCTATCAAGGCCCAGTTGTCCTCCTACAATCTACATGTCACCACTTCGGCGCTTAACACCCACCGTCCATATTGAATACATGCTAGGGCTGTCTCATACAGGACTGGTATATTGGTATTAGCGGGGTCATTTTTACGACATGTCGGCGGGTCTTCTGGTAGATCAGTAAAGCCTGATTTAATGAAATTCAAATCCTTAAACTGTTCCCTGCACCAGCGAGGATTCGAACCTGGGTCCAACGGGACCGCAAGCCAACTCTCTACCGATCGAGCTACAGCCTCCCCTAAAATGAAAGTGTTAGTTATGTACTTCCACCGCAATATTCTGATAGCGATGGTAGTCCAGTGGTTATGCACGTGTGAGAAGGTGATGTAACATGATGCATGAAAGGAGAGACACTCACTTAGTCAGACATGTGACAGAACGTGCGAGTGACACGGACTCCAGAGGGATGACATGAAGAAAGGAGCATTTCCGGCTGACTCAGAATGGGGTTCTGTGCAATTAAGTATTGAGTGGGCATTTTGGCCTAAATGCATGGCTGTCGGTTTGTGTGTTGCCATGTGGACACTGGAGGGGACACCCAGATGGATGAAAAGCTGGTGATAGAGAGAGCTGGAGCTCCCATTTCACTAGCTCTCAGAATTAGCTTCTGACTAACCTCCTTTGCATAACTTTTTCATTGTTTCAGTAACATAGGGAGTAGGCCAGCATACTCCCCTGTACATTTCCTCTAACTTTATACATCAAACTACATGCACATTACGCACCACACTTGCTGTTCCAAAATTTGCAGAAATTGGGGGTGGGGGGGGAACATCAATGCACCCACTATCAGCTTCTCTCCTGGTAACGACCAAATGAGATGCATGGAACCATTATCTGACTCACTTCCTATTCATTTCTGCAATGTTTTTGGCCATTCTTCTGATTTTCTCTCTGTTGAACACCACCTTTCTTCCTCTAAACCTCACCCTCTCCCCATTGAGACTTTGCTGTCAGAGGTGACTAGTAGCATACTCTTCTCTGTTCTCTCCTACTTTCTCTATATTCACTTCAAAGCCAAGTGTAACTGTTGTGTATACAGTATGTGCATATGAACATATCTTTCTCTCACGTTTCTGAACTTGAATCCTCTGAATTCGCAACACTGGCTTTGGCTATCCTGTCATTCTCTGACTAAATATACTAGCACTATGTACTTATCCCCAGAACTACTGACTGTAAAAAATTCTTGGGCTGTCTTATTTCCAAGGTGGAACACATTTTGTCAGTTTCACCTTTCTCTGTTGTCTCTGTTCTAAGCAATTTCACTGTTCACCTGTGGCACCCCTCTCCATTCATTGACCCACCTAATGAACGAGCCTACAGGTTTTCTAACTTAATGATCTAGAAAAATTTTTACAGCACCCTTCCCATATCCCCGATGTCTTGGAGAGAGTCCCAGCATTCTTGACCGTTTCTTTACGACTAAACTTTTTGCTTACTCTGTTAATCTTTTCTTTGATTTGGGCTCTTTCGATCACAGCCTTATCACCTTAACCTGTCCTTTTGTTCCAGTAAGGCCTGTGGACCCTTCCCAAGAAGTGGTTGATGTAGCACTTCAGGGCTGCTGATAGGGAGGCCATCAGGCAATACATTTTTTATTTTCCGAGGAATGATTTCCACCTCCATGGCTAAGAGCTGTCTGATTGTGCCTAGTTCATTATGGAGGTTATTCACTCAGGGATGGAAGCATACGTTCCTTTCTTGTATTCTCTGACTAATGTAAAGGGACCTTGGTTTAATCACACCTGTTCTAATGCTGTCCACAACAAGGAGAAGGCTTACAAAAGGTACCAGTGCTAACCCACCTCTGATTCGCTTCTTTTTATGTCTGCCTGAAATTGTGCTTGGTCTGTTCTTCATTCTGCTGAGAATAATTTCGTTTGTACTAAATGCTTTGAACTCTCCAACCTGAATTATTCCTGCTCCTTCTGGCACCTTATCAAAAACCTCACTAATAACTTTACTTAATCCGTACCCGTTCCTTCTACTGAAAAGGCAGAAACTCAGACGTTCTTTCCCAGTTCCATCTTAGACAATTCTGGAGCTGTTTCTCCATCTCTTCCCCTCATCAGACTTCCTCATGACTGACTTTAAATTTTTTTAATTGGTGTACTTTCTGCCCCCAGTAGCCTCAGTAATAACAAGGCATATGGGCCTGATGTGGTCCCATTGTACTGTAGTTCTCAAGAACCGTGCTTCTGTGCTCACACCCTGCCGGGTAAACTCTTTTGCCTTTGTCAGTTAACTTGTACCTTTCTTTCTTGCAGTATGTTGCCTCTCATTCAGATAGTTCTGAAGAAGGGTTATCATTACCAGTCCTCTAACTATTGTCCAAATTGCCTTATCCTGTATTTCTAGAGTTTTGAATCTGTACATGACAGAGAAATTTTAAGCTCTTTCCTTGTCATGATCTTCTTTCCGATCGTCAGTGTGGGTTCCACCAGAGACGCTCCGCTGGCAATCTTATCTTCCTTTTAGACTCCTGGTCATCCTCTTTTGGGGACTTAGGCAAAAGCTTTGCCGTTGCACTTGACATCTCAAAGGCTTTCTATCGAATCTTGCATAAACTTTTAATTTCCAAACTGTCCTCTTACGGTTTCTATTCCCCTGTCTGTGCTTTCATCTCTAGCTTCCTTTCTGATCTTTCTGTAGCTCTTGCTATAGATAGCTTCCAGTGTTCCCAAGAGCTGTCAACAGTATTCTTCAGGGTTCTTTCGTATCACTAACTCTCGTCCTTCTATTCATTAATGACCTAAGCTGTACATCAGACCCTGTCCATTCATATGCTGATGACTCCACCCAACACCTTTCCATTTGCTTCTCACAGCATCGATTACAAAAGTTACAAAATTTGGCAATAATACTAAAATAGGTATCAGAGCAGATACAGCATTGCAGAGACAGGCAATTTAGAAAGATATTGATCAACTGTAAACATGGTAAATGGATTTCATTATTAATAAATGATGTCAGGACCGACCGGCCAAGCCCCAGACCCCTACGCTTCTCATGAGGCAACACGGAATTAGATGATGAATGAAAATGAATGTAAAGTGCCAAACATTAGCAGTAAAAATGTAAGGGCCAGTTATAACATAAATAATGTCTAACTTGATCGGATAAACCGTGAAAAAGATGTAGGAGTTACAATAACAAATGATCTGAAATCAAGCAAACATTGTACAGCTGTTAAAAAAGTCAATAAATTTATTGGATTCATAGGTATAGCATTTGAATATTTATCAGAATATATCATCGTCACTTCATATAATTCCTTAGTACGACTGCACTTCGAGTGTTGCTTTCGGTTCTGGTCACCATATTATAATAAAAGATGTGGAGAAACTTGAGGGAGTACAGCGAAAGGTGACAGAAATGATTGAGAAATAAACCATACGAAGTGCATTTAGAAGCCCTGAATCTCTTTACCCTAACGAAATGCAGGTTATGAGATTTAATTCAAGTACAGTAAGACCTCACTATAACGGACTAATTGGGGCCCAAGCCATTCCGAAAAATGCGAAATTCCGATAAAAGCGACATCTGGACTTTTCTCTGCTAATCCGGACTTTTTCTGATATATCAGACATTAATCCGGATTGCACCAATGGTTTCTAAACTGTTTTCACTACCATTGCAGTACTGTACCGTGTTATACCTTCACTACATTAATCAAATGGAATAATGATACTGTACTGTACACTGATAAACATGTCTTTTATTTACCTTATTGTGGTGAATGTAGCTGAAGTGGTCAGGCAGTCCAGACTGCTTTTGGCTTTATCAGACTTTTTCTGATATATAGGAATTTAGTTTGGTAGCTCCTCGAGTCCAGCAAAAGCAGTTCCCGTTTATTGAAGTCTGTTATATTGATGTTTTACTGTACCAGAATGTTCACAGGACACGATAATATGGTCATCGATAAATACTTCACAGTTGATCACTCAAACTTCACTGGAGGTAATGGGCATAAAATTATTGGCAAAAGATATCAGTTACATGAAGTTAAGCATTTCCTCTTTAATAGAGTTGTAAATATGTGAAGCAAACTTCCCTCAAATGTAGTAAACTGTGATACTGTACTAACCTTTAAAACCACCTAGATAAATGTCTGTCGTCTGTCTCTAACCCCCAACTAAATGTGTTCACTCCTGAATAACACATTTCAATGATGTTCAAATACCTGAGTACGGTGATAGAAAAGAGAGGAAAATGTGCAAAAGAAGTGGAAAGTAGAGTGACACAAGGAAGGAAAGTAGCTGGTGCTGTGAAGGCCTTGATAAGATACAGAGGCTTGTAGTGTTGCAGCTGCACAAAGCATACATAAAGGAGTGTTAGTGCCAACTTTAACATATGGAAGTGAGACTATGGTGTGGCATGAAAATGAAAAGTCAGGAATAAGAGCAGTGGAGATGGGACTGCTGAGGAATATATGTGGAGTACAGAGAGTGGATAGGATACGAAACAATGAGATTCATGAAAGATGCGAAGTGAGGAAGTTTTTAGATACAGAATCGAAGAGAGTGTACTGAGATGGTTTGGCCATGTGGAGAGAACAGATGACAATAGAGTGGTGAAAAAGGTATATCTGAGTGAACTTGAAGGAGGGAGGAGGCAAGGTATGCCAAGAAGAAGGTGGAGGGATATGGTAGATGAGTGTGTGAGGAAGAGAGGTATGGAAGTCAGTGAGGCTAAGGGACTGACAAGAGACTGAGCTGGATGGATGAATTTTGTGCGGAGAAACGCTAACCAGGGATTTGGCACCCCTTTGTAACGTGACAGCATTCGGATTGACTGTCAGATGGGTATATGTGAAGCTACAGAATGTGGTAAAATTTTGTTTGGCCTCCAACTATCCTATGCACTACACCACATGGGCTTTACATATTACACAACGTATCCCATTACGTTACAGGGGTTGACGCCAGCAAGGGCATGCAGCCAGAAAACTTTGCCCCCGCTACCTTGTGGCGGACTTTGGGGGGAGGCGTGACTGGGGTTCCGCCGGCATAGATCACGGGTCCGGGGCGAGATGGGGCTTGAAGCTGTGCTAGAGGGTACAGGGCATTGCGGTTCCCAGGCTGCCACTGCCGTTCAATAGAGAGGGGCCCGAACCTGGGAATAGCGCCCCAGGAGGCTGCCCTATCAGTGGGTGTATAATGGCAGGGCAGTTGCAGTGCCAAGCCGCGCTTGGAGGGTGTCCCTGCCACTGTCCTGGCAGGGTGCCCCGAGGCCACTACCATAGCCACTGGTAAGCTGGTGGGCTAGGGGTCCCAGATCCATTGCCTGGACCTGGGACTGTTCAATGGGTCGGGCCTTTGAAATGTTTACCCCCCTCTATCTTACCGACTATGAACTACAAATACAAGAATCAAAGCAAGCCTGAGGACAGCAAATCACCCAGGGGGTTTAGGGTGGGTTCGTGGAATGTGGGAAGTTTGAGAGGAAGAGCGGGGGAAGTCGTTGAGGCATTCAGTAGGAGGTGGGTGGATGTGGCATGTTTGCAGGAAGTCCGGTACAGGGGTGGATCAGCCAGATTGTTGGGAAGGATTGCTACTATAAGTTGTTTTGGCAGGGGGGAACTGACGGATATGGGGGTGTGGGTGTGTTGGTTGCAGAGAAATGGGTGGAATATGTCATGAATATTATGAGAGTAAGTGATAGGATATCAGTAGTGAAAATTTTGATCGGGCAGAAAATTATTTCAGTTATATCAGCATATGCTCCACAGGTAAGATTGGATGACGCAGAGAAGGATAGATTTTGGGATGATTTAATACGTGTAGTAAGTGGTATGAGTGATGATGAGGTAGTGGTTCTGGGAGGGGATTTAAATGCTCATGTGGGTGAAGCAGCTCAAGGTTATGAAGGTCTATGGAGGATGTGCATATGGTGTGAGGAATGCGGAAGGGGAAAGAATACTCGAGTTTGGGGAGGCTATAGACATGATTGTTTGCAACACACATTTTAGGAAAAGAATGAGCCGGTTGATTACGTACGAGTCCGGGGGAAATAGTAGTCAGATAGATTATTTTCTGGTCAGGAGGGTTGATACGAGATTAGTGAGGGATGTTAAAGTTATAGGAAGCAAGGAGTGTGTGCAGCAGCACAAACTGTTGATATGTGACATGGTGCTTAAGGAACGAGTGATGAGAAGGAGGACATATGTACCTAAGAGGAAAATATGGAAGCTGGGAAACCAATCAGTAAGGGATGCCTTTTATAGTGAAATGAGGAGAGTGGTGGCTGAACAGGAAGCCGTAGATAGAGGCGTTTATGAACAGTATAGAGCCCTTAAGAACAACCTCTTGAGAGTTACTGATGCAATATGCAGTTGGACAAGAGGCCCACCAAGACATAAAGTAACTTGGTGGTGGGATGAGGGTGTAGAAGC
>JAGKTI010021074.1:4573-15951 GCA_018397915.1 Birgus latro | reverse complement strand
TCTCTCTCTCTCTCTCTCTCTCTCTCTCTCTCTCTCTTTCTTTCTTTTTGCAGAGTATTGCTGGTATTTATTTTGTCTTATAAAAGACAGGATTAAATGACTTGTATTTTTCCCAGGTACCCAAAGCATTCCACATATTCCCATCCAATTTTTCCATCACATTGTCCTAGTGAATCAGGAGAGCTTATGTTACTAAATTATCCTTTACAGCTGACTTGCAGTTACTTGTCAAGTATAATAAAGATACACTACTAGTATTAGAAGGTTTTGTCGTGAATAGCAAGCTTTTTTCCTCTGAGTAGGCCTTTTCTTTTCTTGTTCTTTATGCATAATTTCCTGTAGAAAGGCTTCAGTTGTTATGACACAAGTTTTTGGATCTCTTCTTCTGCACTTTGTGTGTGTCCCTTTAGAGGATCCTGCTGCTGCTGTTCCTGTGTGATGAGGAGTGAAAGCATTTGTTAAAATCTGCTAAAAAAAATGTGATGGGTGCATTACCAGGTGACTCCAATGTGGGTGAAGGATATGGCAACTGTCTGGTGTGGCTGACACCTGAAGATGAAGGAGACTCTTCACCCACCTTCTGAGGAGTTGCTGGAATCTGTGCAGTAGGTGATATTCTGTCTAAGGACTAGAACTTCATTTTGTTATAAACCTTCAAGAGATCAGGGTTGAACACAGATTGTGGGTAGACAGAGCGGTTAACTGGATACAGACCAGTTTTCTCAAATGGCTTGAGAATGTTGGCCTTCGTTAAAGCAGTCAGCCAAACCTTACCAACTAGGTCGACAGAGGCAGACTCTGATATCATACATGCCCGATGCTCAGGGTTCCACTGTGATATAGCCTTATCCCACTGCGTTTTCAGATGCCTGAAGCATCATACATCAAGTGGCTGAAGCCGATCTGTGGTGTGTGGCGGAAGATTGATGATAGTTCTCATGTTCTGCTTTTTGTGTCACTGAGGTTGTCAGATGTGTGCTGTGGCCACCGTATACTAGCAGAAGTGGTTGCTATGTTTGGCCATCACAAAAGCTGCAGAACCAGTTGTAAAATATTTTAGACACTATCCATCTATTTTCTGAAATGACAGGTCGAATCCCTGGTCGTGGATCTGCTGGCATCCATGTACTTTGCAAATATTTTCCCTTGAAGATAATCAGTGGTGGAAGGAAATCTGCAGTGGACATGGCTGCCATAACTGTTGTACTTTCCCTGAAGTTGCTTGTGTTCTTGATGCCATTTGACCTTTAAGGGCAAACCACCTTGAGCTTCTTGAGGCCTATAGAGAGTGAGGTTTCATTAATATTCCTAATTTATTCAGGTCGTCCTGTGATTTTTACGCGTTTTATCTTGGTCTCACACAGGCCATACTAACCATAGATTATGTTAGGGTCTGAGGCAGCAGTTTTTCTGGCTGTCTTAAGAGCAGATGGAAGCTTGAGGGACAAGTTTTATTTTGAGTCATAAAACCTGCCATCCAATCTGAACCAGGTGTGTGATTCTTGAAGTTGCAGTATTTTCTCAGGTATTGTCCTACTTCATTGTCTTTATCCATCCATCATCCAATCCTGTGTTGCCTCATGAGGAGTGTAGGAGCCCGGGGCTAAGCAAGTTGGTCCCGATATTTAAGATGAGAGTGACCAGCCTCGTTCATCCCTGGGTGGCATTACATGAGCAATAAACCCCAGCTACTCCATGGATATAAACCTACACAGGCTCAATCCAATTGGAGCACCTTATTTACCCACTAAACCACTAGGCGCCATAATTTGGCTATATAGTTACCACCCAGCATAACAAATGGTTTCCTGATGGACAGGAAACCAGTTTGCTTGTCACTCAGTGTAGAATCATCCATAAGGAGAAAGAAGAGGAAAGAATGATGGAAAGACAGAAGAGGAAGGAAGGAAGAGAGGAAAGGGCAGACACCCAAAGGAGCACTACATTGAGTGAGTGGATGGTGAGTGCCTCCAACTACCACCAATTAATATTACATTATACATACATCTGCACATGGTCTTTGATTTCCTCCATAGATTCACCAAAGCCTCACTTAGCCTTTTTAGACACACAGCAAGCTCGATTTCACTTTCCCATGAGAGTAATAACAGTCCCCCTGAAGGCTTCATCATTCCTACTTTCATATATCTCTCCAATGTAGCTTTCTTCACATTAAACATTGTTGCAACTTCACTTAACGATAATTTATTCACTTTTACGTATTCAGTTGCAGCCTGAAAGCTCTCTTCATCGGGTGGAGGCTTTTTCACAATGCATTTTAGTGGCATAGTTACTGGCTAAGCAGGTCAAATCCAAATTAGAAGTCAGAGAAGATACCTAGAAAATGCAAGCATCAAGGGTTGAAGAACAGGCATCAGTAAGAGATATGGCAGGCAAACATCAGGGATGCAGGTCCCAACACTGAACAGCTAGGGCATGCATGCAACCTGAAAATGAGAAATAACTACTTGTTGATACACAAAACCACCTTAAATACAGCAGACTATAAAATAGGTATGTATATAATGCATGAAAAGTAGGTTTTTCCTTGCAAAAATCACAAATGAAATACTTGTCCCAACTTGCCCCAGGTAAAAAAAAAAAAAAAGGGGTGAATCAGGACAATTGTCCATCCTTTAGCACTGCTATACTGTAAAAATGTATTTTCTTGATAAATCACATAAAACTATAACAATTGAAGATTTCACCCACAAAAAAGTAGATCTTTATCCATATAACTGAATGTGGGAGAGGAAAATTGGTAAAATATGTGCATTTTCAAAAATGACATCCTGCCAAGGTCAAAATGCTACCCTTCCATATTTGCACATTTTCATGCATTATTTGTGGTCTTATAGAAAACTTGTATGAACAACATTCGTAGAGTAAGGGCAGGGCTGTTAAATGGTCACCATAAAATAGAAATATCTTGGCATTTAGCATTGCAGTGTCCACTGTCCAATTCACCCCATGTCCTGAACTGTCCCGAGTCATCCCACTCGACACTATCATAAAAGACAAATTTTTGTTGTGTCCCCTGAAGTTGCTGTTTAGTGTATGAAATTTGTATTGTATTGGGTGTTGTATAATTTTCGAATCGTAGGACAGAACTTACAGCATTCAAATCATCAGCCATTGTGATGATACACAAAAGCAGACAAGATATTCACTTAGCAAGCATGTAGTGAATAGTATCAGGAGTGTAGGTGTCACATGCATCAATGGTGTGCATGTGTTGAACTGAATTTTCCCCATATAGACCAAATCCTTCAAATGGTCTCAAAGATAACACCATCACTCATACCATCTGCCATGTGATTGTTGATTAAATATATCATCTTCATCTTTGTTCATCAGTCATAATGGACACACTGAACACTTCCTGTGAATACATATGATTTGTATAATTTTGCCATTGATTCTAGAGTTATTGAATGCCTTGTGTACTGAATATCAGTGCAGTTTTGTGTTAATGGCTAATTATAGATATAGTAATGAATTAATGGACATTCTTGCTTTAAATTTCTGGACTGACGTATTCTAGCCTCGGGCCTCTTTGCTTGGGAGGGGGCAATAAAGGATTGAATGAGAAGGTTGATTATGATAATGGGCATTAACTAAGGTCCCTGTGATCTGAATGCAGGAATAGCATGAGGTGTAATGTATGTGGAATGCTTTGTGTTCAGGGCAAAAATGCAGTACAGCCATTCATGTGTTGCTTTTTAAAGCAACTAAATAGAAAGAAACATTTTTGGAGAGTTTGGTATGTCCAGTTGTGGATATCACTCAGAGTTTTATTTTTTGGTGTGTAGTGTGGTGTTATGGACATGAAAGGTTATGTTTTATGTTAATGTACTCATTTGGCCGTGGATACAGATCTAATACTGTATAATTTTTTTTGCAGGGTAATATTATTGAGATGAAAGTTAATGTTTCTGGGATACAGATATACAAATACCTCATGAAAACAAAAAGAAATGCAAATAAGAGAAGCCACCTATTAAAAACTAGGGATTGCTTCAGAGATGGAAGAGCAGTAAAGAAAATGCCCAAGGAGAATTGCAGACAAGAGGAAGGAGATGAAAAGGAAGTAAGTGAAATTATAAGGTGGATTAGAAATAGAGGAATGAGGTTAAGGATATAAAGCTTATTTGTTTAAACCAAAGTTTTTTATTTACACTGGCATCCATCTATGTATATATTGTATTACCATAATCCTGTGTAATCCTTATTTTCATAGCTCCAAAAGCACTTTTAGTAATAAAGAAATTTTGAGTTCTAATACAGTCAAGGACATAAGTTTGCCTACTATTCAACACTTTTGCTTCTCACTGCCCTCTAGTGGTTAGACTTCCTAAGCTGAGAGAGGCCTGGTATTTGTCTTGACTGTAAATGACTATGGTATGATGCATCTGGGAGAAAAGTGAAGCAAACACAGTACTGTTAGTATAAAGTAGACAGGATGGATTATTAGGTGAACTGATGACCCTCACATTATATGCTGTAGCATTTCAGTTCATTGCTGATGATGCATCTTTTGTGTGTACAGGACTGGTGTGTTTGTAATAGAGTGAAGTGGATTTAGTGTATGTAGAGAAGAAAGCATAATTGAATCAGCCCTGGGTATTTGATAATGTATCCTTATTTATATGTAAAATAATATTCAGTTTTCTTTCACAGGATAAGGTTTTTGAAGAGTAAATAAGTATTCATACCAGTATTATAATTATTCACCTCTTGTTCAACATGCTTTGAATGATTACTGTATCTGGTGGTTGGTTGTGCATAAGGAAAAAAAATTGCAGATGATGAGGCATGTGAGGTGGAGCCAGGTTTTTGAGAACTTGAATGATGTTTAAATGATTGTGTTGCCCATTTCTTTGGACAAGCTGTTGGTAGTTATTCTGCATTTGCATTTTCTCTTTCCTTGTTTCTAGATACTGTCTCACCCCATCGTTGGGGTTGAATACGGGAGATCCTGTCTCACCCCATCTTTAGGGTTGAATAAGGGAGATCCTGTCTCACCCCATCTTTGGGACTGAATAAGGGAGATCCTGTCTTACCCCATCTTTGGGGTTGAATAAGGGAGATCCTGTCTCACCCCATCTTTGGGGTTGAATAAGGGACAGGATGTTGATGGTGATGATGTGGATTAAGATATAAAATCCATTCAGTCAGAATAATAGAAGAGGTACCCCTTCAGTATGGTGATGTATTGGTAAAACATGAAGAAAAGGAGCCAGTAGAGACAGGGAAAAATGGTAAAGATGTAAGGTATTTTCCACAATGTATAGATATGTTGTAGTTTACCATACCCAGTCTGGGAAGTTCCCAGAAGGGTACTAAGCACTGATAATTATTAAAGGCAACTTGGTTGCTTGGTCAGTTTGTTACCTGCCTTGTATTTGGAGAACACTCTTTTCCCTGTCTGGCACTAGTTTTAGGGTGGAAGCCCACAAATGGAAATCAGGGATGGAGTATTCGTAATTGGTATTCATATTCGAATACAGCAAACTTCTCAATTATCTGTCGTTGCAATAACTCGCTCAGCGCCATATCTAACACTTTTTGCTCGGCTCTATTAAAGCAATATCCGGCGCCGAAACAGGAAGCAACCGGCAGTCCTATGCAATGTCTGATGGTGAGGCGTATCATCCGGATCGGACAAGGGAGTCAACCAGCACCCAAGAAAACCTCACAACGTGCCAGACAACCAGAATGCACTGCTGGAATGGCCTACCTGGCATGCCAGGCCTACTGTTGCTCTCTCATTCTCCCCTGTGAATAGTGAGAAAAAACTAGCACCAGGCCTAGAGAGCCTATGTGGCACTAAGGCAGCAAAGAATGGAGGATAATTAAATTAGATGCAAAATATGCAGAGCAGAAAGAAAAGCAGTAACATTAGAAATAGAAAAAGTAGGAGAATCACCAAGGAAATCAGCAAGCAATGAGGGATGGGGTAATAATGAGAGGAAGGGAAAAGCAGGGCAACGGTTGCGAAGTATGAACAGGCAGTTGAGAAAAAGATGTCTGATAGTCAAGGGGTAGTTACAACGTGAACAAAGTGGTGGGGAGTCACCACTCATAAGTGACCATGAGTGAGGCGGGTGTGACCCAGTCAAAGATGAGCAAGGACAGGCCCCCATCTTCGATTGGAATGAGTGGAAATAGACCAAGGAAAAACAGAAGGTTTAACGAGGTGAAGCTTATTGGTGACTTGGGAGTCCCAGGAAGTTTGCCATAGGTCACGGAAGAGGCGTTTAAGAACAGGACAACAAACAAGAGCAGGAATGGGCCAAGCAGAAGACGTGAGAGACCAAGCAACAGAATGAACCAGTGAATATGCACGTTCGTTAGCAGCAACTCTAACATGACCAGGGACCCAGCAAAACTGTATCAACTTCTTATGCACAGAAAAACGGAAGAGCCATTCTTGAATTTGGGTGACAAGGGGATGAGAAGAAGAAGAGGCCTGCAGAGAAGAAAGTGCACTGTGAGAATCGGAGAAAACAAAAAATTCTCTCCCGTGGATCTCGTACAGTGAAGATGTATCCATACGTTCTGCCCTTGTGACCACACGGTGGCAAAATCCTAGTGCTGTGACACCCTGTGGCATCCTGTGCCACGCTCGTTGTTCTTGTAAAGCTTGTTGCCTCTCGGTGCTTCGTGTCCTATACTGTATTCAGTTTCTTTTATCGAGGTGAAGATGCACTTGACAGGTTGGTGATGATTTGCTGAACACAACATTACTTTGTAATCTCTTTACTCGGTTGTATTATTAATTGACAACATATATCTGAGGGGGAAATTTGGCTTAGTAAATGTTATTCGGACATGTTGCTTTCAGCCAATTGTCACCAACCTGTCAAATGCATCTTTGCCTCAATAAAAAAAACTGAGTTGTGCAGGTTTTTGAGAACTTGAATGATGTGTAAATGATTGTGATGCCCATTTCTTTGGACAAGCTGCTGGTAGTTTTTCTGTATTTGTATTTTCTCTTTCCTTGTTTCTAGATCCTATCTCACCCCATTTTCGGGGTTAAATAAGGGAGATCCTGTCTCACCCCATCTTTGGGGTTGAATAAGGGAGATCCTGTCTCACTCCATCTTTGGGACAATAAAGGAGATCCTGTCTCACCCCATCTTTGGGGTTGAATAAAGGAGATCCTGTCTCACCTCATCTTTGGGGTTAAGTAAGGGAGATCCTGTCTCATCCCAACTTTGGGGCTGAATAAGGGAGATCCTGTCTCACCCCATCTTTGGGGCTGAATAATGGGGATCCTGTCTCACCCCATCTTTGGGGCTGAATAAGGGAGATCCTGTCTCACCTCATCTTTGGGGATGAATAAGGGAGATCCTGTCTTACCTCATCGTTGGGACTGAATAAGGGAGATCCTGTCACACCCCATCTTTGGGGTTGAATAAGGGAGATCCTGTCTCACCCCATCTTTGGGATTGAATAAGGGACAGGATGTCGATGATGATGATGTAGATTTAGATATAAAATCCATTCAGTCAAAATAATAGAAGAGGTACCCCTTCAATATGGTGATGTATTGGTAAAACAAGGAGAAAAGGAGCCAGTAGAGACACACAAAAATGGTAAAAAGTACATAGGTATATACGGCGAGTGATAAAAAGGGTGGATGGTGAACTGAATGAATGGAAGGCAATGATTGATTATGTGTATGTGGATGAAAGGATGAGAAGGTGTATAATGGATGCAAGAGTATATAGCGGTTGGGGGAGTGGACTTTCTGACCACCACTTGATGGTCGCCAGAATCAGAATCCAAACAAGATGGAGGAAGAGAATAAGGGAAGGACAGGAGGAAGTAGTTCTTTCAAAGAGGGTAGAAAAGTTACAAGAAGATGGAATAAAGGCTGAATATAAAAGGGAAGTGGAGGAGCGATTGGGTAAATACAAATTGGAGCAGATGGGGGACGTGGAAGGTGTGTGCAAGATATTCACAGAAGAAATCTGTGCAGCATGTGAGGTGGTGTGTGGGGTGAAGAGAAGACGAAAGGGGGTTCAGGGAACAGCATGGACTGAAGAGGTGAGAGAGGCTGTGGCACAAAAGAAGAAAGCATATAATGAGTGGATGAGGAGCAGGGACGGCGTTGAGGGAGTTGAGAGACGGAAGAGAGAGTTATATGTAGCGAGGAGGAGAGAGGTGAAAAGATTTGTAAGAGAGTAAGAAGAGAGTGGATGAGGAATGTGGAAGGAATTTGTAAAGTGGAGGGAATGTAAGAAAATGTTGTGGAAAGAGGTAAAGAGAGTTAGACAGAGTGCTAAAGAAGTTAGTTGGGGTGTGAAAGATAAAAATGGTTGATTACTAGTGGAGAAGGGAGAAAAAGTAAACAGATGGAGAGAACACTTTAATGAATTGTTGACCATAGAGAATGAAAGTAATGCAAATATAAGTGGCTAGGAGAAGGAGGGATGTGGGAAGAGAGGAAGAAATCAGTAGGATGGAAGTGGTGGAAGCAATGAAGAAAGTTAATACTGGGAAAGCCCCAGGAATTGGTGGAGTGTGTGGTGAATTGCTGAAGCATGGGGGAAAGATAGTAATAGAATGGATGTGGAAGGTGTGCAGATTGGCGTGGGAGGAAGGTAGTCCCAGAGGATTGGAAGTCAGGTATAATTATTCCCCTGTACAAGGGAAAATGGGAAAAAGAAGTGTGTGGTAATCATAGGGGCATTTGCCTTCTTAGTGTAATAGGAAAAGTATATGGTAGGATACTTACTGACAGAGTTAGGGAAATAACAGAGGAATTAGTCGGAGATGAACAGGGAGGTTTTAGGAAGGGAAGAGGTTGCGTAGATCAGATATTCATTCTTAGATCTTTAGTGGGAAAGTTTCTAGAGAAGGGAAATAAGTTGTATTCAGCCTTCATGGATTTCGAGAAAGCATATGACAGAGTGGATAGACAAGGATTGTGGAAAGTATTAAGAATATATGGAGTAGATGGGAAGTTGTTGATCCATGAAACGTATGTAATGAGGGTGGCAAGGCTGCAGTGCGTGTGGATGGTGAACTGAGTGAATTTTTCCATTTGAAGGTTGAACTGAAACAAGGATGTGTTGTCTCCATGGTTGTTCAATCTGTATATGGATGAGGTTATAAAAGAGATACAAGGTCGGGCAGTGGATGTTGGAGCGGCCCTAGTGAGAGAGGGCAGTGTTTGGAAACTCCCTGTCCTGTTGTTTGCAGATGATTCTGTGTTGTTGAGTGAAGACGAAGGGGAGCTGCAAGGCTTGGTAGATGAGTTTGACAGAGTGTGTAAGAAACGGAATCTAAAGGTGAATGTAGGGAAGAGTAAAGTGATGGTCAGTGAATGTATAGTGAGGTTGGATGGGGAGGATATGGAGAATGTGAGTGCATTTAAGTACTTGGGTAGTGTGATGAGTAAGGATGGACGTTTGGAGGGTGAAGTGCTTGAAAGGGTGCAACAGGGAAGGAAGATTGCTGGTTCCTTGAAAGCAGTGATAAGAAACAGGGAAGTGAGCATGGAAGTGAAAAAGCTGCTAAATGACAGTACTGTGATACCAACTCTAACATATGGAAGTGAAGCTTGGACGGTGTTGGAGGGACAGAAGGGAAGAGTGAGAGCAGTGGAAATGAGTTATTTGAGAGGAGCATGTGGAGTCACATGGAGAGACAGACTGGCAAATGAGGAAGTGAAGGAGCGTTTTGGTGTGGATGTGGATGTGATTGGACGCGTTAGGAGAAACACATTATGGTGGTTTGGGCATGTGGAGAGGATGGAGAGTGAGAGACTGACGAGGAGAGTGTATGTGAGTGAGGTGGAGGGGGGGAGAAGGAGGGGGGAGGCCGAGGATGAGATGGAGGGGTGGAGTGGAGTGTACTCGTATATGAGAGAGGGTGTGAGCTGGGAGCAGGGCAGTGAAATGGCGGGGGACAGAGCGACATGGAGGCGATTTATTTGTGGCCAACCCATACGGGATTGAGGCGTCTGGCAATTGATAGATAGATAGACTAAAATGACTGCCGGGGACGGGTTTGCTCTGCCTTGTCACCGCTTCTTGTTGAGCATGAAATGGAAAGGAGTTGAATTAAATCTTGGATCCTTGATTTAAAAAAGTACGTCATCGCACTGAAGGGGCTAAGGAAAGCTTTCTCTAATCTCTTGTGTCTTTTTTCTCTCTTCTCTCTCCTTTCCCCCATCTTCTTCCCTACTCTCTTACACTCCTGTCTCCCTTCTCCTCTTCCCTCTTTTATCACTTTCTCTCCTCTCCCCATCTTCTTTTGCCTCTCTGCTCCTCCTCTTCTCTCCTCCTCTCCCTCTCCTCTTTGGCTCTTAACTTTCTCTTTTTCCTTCCTTCTCTTTCTGTCTCTCTTTTTCTATTTTTGTCTCTTTCTGTCTTTGTCTGTGCTTATCTATCTATTTATTTATTTATCTGTCTGTCTGTTGCCACAGACCCTGCCCCTCAAATCCATATTCTCTTCTCTATCTATTGCCAGGCTCCTTAATCCCGTAAGGGGTGGCCACAAACAAATCGCCTCCATGTCGCCCTGTCTCCCGCCATTTCACTGCCCTCCTCCCGTCTCACAGCCCCTCTCTCTCATATACCTCCCCACTCCATCCCTCCATCTCATCTTTGGCCTCCCCCTCCCTCTTCCCCCCTCCACCTCACTCCCATACACTCTCCTCGTTAGTCTCTCGCTCTCCACCCTCCCCACATGGCCAAACCACCTCAATAAGTATCTCCATGATGGGCCTATTTCTTCTTCATGGGATGGCTTACTTTTTGTCACCAAAGAGCTGCTGTATATTCTCCGTGGCCTATTTATCAGTGAACCTGTTATCCCGTACACACACACACACACACACACACACACACACACACACACACACACATGTACACGTACACAAAAACAGATACAGAGACACGCACAACCTCACACAGAACCACACCAGCATCTTACCACACCTCCAGACACACAGCTACAGCTCTGCACAGCCTCACCTCCACGGACACACGCCATCCCTCCACACAAACACCCACTTCTCAACATATCCAAACCTCCACACGTCACCCTACCTCCACCTGCTTAACCCCAACCTCACCTCCACACACGTAGTTCCACCTCAACACACGTAGCCCCATCTCCACACATTCGTACACGATGACATCTTCACAAATGTCGATTCATCAACACATAAGTATCCATAACTCGACACATGAAGATCTATATCTATATACGTAGCCATACCACCATATATTACAGCTGTCCCTGAACACACGCGGCCACACCTTCCCACAAAGTACTGCACTTACACACATGCGGATCCACCTTAGACACAGCCATATCTCCACACACACACACACACACACACACACACACACACCCAC
>JAGKTI010021073.1:0-15952 GCA_018397915.1 Birgus latro | reverse complement strand
TGGGTTTAGGAAGCTAGAAAACACATTGCTAGGTGCACCAGACGTTTATCTTCGTATCTTTAAGAAAAATAGATTTCAGAAGAATGGAAGGAACTTACTCTATGTACAGTGGGGCCCCTTGGATAGCGACCTTATTAGTCCACCAAAATGGCCGCTATCCATGAAATCGCTACCTGAGGGGCAAACTTCTTACCTAAAAAAATTCATACAGTCCTGGACTCCTTCAGCTATACCCCTAATTTCCTCCATTACCCAACAGTATCACGTCAGTACTGTAATAAGATAAACGTATACTACATATTCAAAAAACTATCATTTTCTTTTCCTCCACGCAGTATTGTTTCTTTGGCTTGCCACGCATGTACTGTCTGGCCTTTTCGGTCACTTTTACATTACCAGCACTTCCTGTTTTTTCCCTGGGCCACCACCACCACCTGGGCCAGCCCCCGATGTTGAAGCCATGATATTAGAACACTCAGTAGCCAGACAATAAATGGAAGGTCACAAAAAGCCAGTGGCCAGACTGTGACAAGTTGAATGGATGCGCGGCGCCTGGATAAACAAACAGTCTTCTTCTTCTTCTTGGGGTAACTGCGGGGAGGTTCACCTTCCACTCATCAGTATCACCTAGATACCGGCATTCCCCCAAGAGAAAAGTAAAAGTAAATGAAAAATTTAAAACTGTACAATTTGGTAGGAGAGAGAGAGTTGGAGATTAGTTATCAGTAAAGCTTAAGATACGTACTTTCACTCCACATGGGTCAGTGAACTGAATGACAATAGACTCGCACTCACTATCAGTGTTACCAGCTCGCTACATGTTAAATGCCTAGTGGATTTTCGCTAACAGTGCAGCATTAATCGCTATGAGATAGTTTCATTCCTGTCGCTATCCATGGATTCGCTACCCAAAAAAATGCTATCTGAGGGGCTCCACTGTACTCAGAATATTTCCTTCCATTTAATTTTCTCAACGATGTGAAGATAACTGTCTGGCGCACTTAGCAATGTGTTTTTTAGCTTCCTAAACCCATACTATGATTCACGGAAGAATTGATAGTTACGGTGCATTTGCAAAATGGTCAAAAACATCTGAGATTAAGGAACCATCTGATTGCTTGGAATGGTTATGTAGAGTTGTGTAAACATACCAGTGGCCTTCGTTCCTTCCCCCCTCCCTTTTTTTTAATAGCTCTCACAAACACGAAGTCCCTGACACTGTTACCGTAGTGTTGTTCATATGCCAAGGGTTATTAAGGGGTTAATGGGATACATTAGTTTGCACACAAAAACAAACAAAAGAGTGAGCGCTAACTGTACATTTAACTTTCATCCAAAAGACCTTACCAATTCATATTCCTCCAGTTTATTTTATGTATTTTTCCAACTATTTTATTTTGCGTCTGGAGAGGGTACTGTATACAGTACTCTAAAACACATTTGTAATAATGTAAGCAGTGATGAGTGTTCACCAATACAAACGATGTAATATTCCCTAACATTTCATCCCTCCAGGAAGTGTTATGTGACTTGTAGGCCTACTGTATTATTACACTTGTATATGTTCACTAATTTATATATATTTCAGATTCAGGTATAGTACTGTATTGATTACACTATTGTACAGTACACAGTACTCTATCCAAACTCAATTGTAATACCCTAAGAGGTGATAACAGTGTTCACCAATACATTTAAGACACTGAGTGGGTAGGCTTTTTGATTATTCAGCAAATCCAATTTCTCAGCATCAGCTTGGTCCCGCAGATGCCGATTAACAGGACTTTTACTGTAATAATAATAATAATAATAATAATAATAATAATAATAATAATAATAATAATAATAATANCACACACACACACACACACACACACACACACACACACACACACACACACTGGACTAGCCTTGTGATAATTCCAGCCTATCTACACACATTCACACCAGATTAGCCTTGTGATAATTCCAGCCTATCTACACACACACAACTGGACTAGCCATGTGATAATTCCAACCTATCTTCACACACACACACAATGCCTGGGCAAGGAGGAAATACAGAAGTTGAAGAAGGAAGGAGGAACTATAAATTAAGAAGGAAGAAGAGATGAAGAAGGAAGAAAAGATGAAGAAGGAAGAAAAGATGAAGGAGGAGAGAGTGGAGAAGAGGGCAACACTGCTGTGGAAAAAGTGTACGTAAAAGAAGCAAACAATAATAAGTACACGTACGTGAAAGAAGCGTACATACAGGAGCGTACGGAACTCCCTGGCATAAACATTGAGCGGAGAGGGAACAGGCTGCGTGGAAAATGCCGAAGAGGACTAGGGGATAACGTGCACTGGAGAGAAGTACAGACAAAGGAGGTGAAATAAGATGATCGGAAAAAATGGAACACACAGACAGAGATTGAAAATGGGTGAGATATACGCAAAGAGGGCTTGAAGCGACTGGATCAGATAATATGTCGTGTTATCGTCTGTGAGGTTTAAATAAAAGGCTTAGAATTACTGATCCATTAGAGGAGATGGGCACCAAAAATGAGATATACAAGGATTAGTATTACTGATCCATTTGAAGAGATGGATACCAATAATGAGGTCTAGTTAGCAAATTTTAGCATCGATAAGTGAGGCAGGGATACAGCAGAGAGCTTCGCGGATTTGACAAGAGGTAGCGGAGAGTGAGGGAGAGTTATGGACATGTAAGGCTGGGTATACAAGTGCCCTAGGGTATACAGGCAAGGTATACAAGTGTCGTAAGTGTACTGTAAAGCGCCACTAGACTTGCGCTCAAAATCTAGTAATATCTCTTTTGTTGTGTTTTTGTTGTGGTGTAAAATCAACTTAGGGATTATGTTTATAGTTCATGAATGCGGTATCTGCCATGTGTGAGTGTGCAACCCTTCACACACACACTGAACTGACTGATAATTCTATCCTATCCACCACACACACACAAACACACACACAAAAGAACTTTCACAAATTCACACAAACACACACACATACAGAACTAACCTTCGTAATTCTCCGCTACCTGTCGACGTGGACAAATCCATCGATATTTCGCGACCCCACACCAGTTTGACCCCTATGGCTTGGCTGGGGGAGAGCACCTTCGATGAACTCTGGAATAAATTTTTGATTAGTAGAGGGTTGAGGCTTGTGTAGTAATCTATAATCTGTTCCCTCTCACCTGGTAAAATAAAAAATTAAAAAAATAAACTGATTCACATAATCTATACTCTCTTCCCTCTAACCTGGTAAAATAATGAGGAAATATTCGACCCTTGATTTGGCAGACCCCTATTTCCCAGAATTCGGATTTCCTGGACTCTGGCTGAGGCCGGACATTATCATTAAATGCCAGACAAATGCCCGTACAAGTCCGGGAAATCTCACAAAAGTCTGGCCATTATTCTCTCATATAACATTATAAGCAGTCTGCTGCACAACACAGTATAATTTTGGCAAGGTTTTGACTCAATAAGGGCCATTTGTAACACACTCAAGAAGATATTTTCACACATGAAACGCATCTTGGCCACCAACCTGCTTCACGGAACCAGTTCCTAACTCGTGGCAATATCCCATTTGCCTCTTACCTTTCTCAAATGCCACTATAAGCAGTTTACTGCATAAAACAGTAAAATTTAAGGAAGGCTTGGACACAATAAAATTCATAAACAATTAAAATATTTTCTTATGGACAAATTTAGTGGGATCCACTCCTAATCAACTTAGCTCACCTGACTCGGTGAGACTGAATACCGAATCGGCACTTTTCATTGGAAAATATTTTAATTTTTTTCGCCACAGTGGCTCATACACACCTGATTATCTGAAATCCACTAAAAAAAATTGTACTTAATATAACTCAATTAAAAAATTAGGTTTCAGAGCTAAAATAAGCAATGTTTCCCCTCAGATCATCAGTGTTTATGTCTCGGTCGGCTGATCAGTGGCTGGCTAACGTTAACAGATCGTCAGCACACCTTGGCAGACTTCTGTTTTACAAAAATATTCATTCTGAGTTAAAAAAAAAAAATGCATCTGCATTGTAAATCAATATTTATTACAAAACAGAATTCAGACATGGCGAGTTAGTAGGCTAGAGGCTTGAAATTATTCTAACTAGGAAATTTTCGCTCTGAATCCTGATTTTCTATTAATAATTAAGCACAAATTTTTGACTGAATTTCAAATAATTAGGTGTGCAAACCTATGTGGTGATAAAGATTACAACTGCCAATCTGGTCCAAGATCGATTGTGTGTTTACATCAGTCAGCTGATGAGCGTAGCTGGTTCACCTCGTGGTGTTCCTTTCCTTGTTCATTTTCCTCAGCTTTCTGATCTTCTATCATACCTTCCACATTCTCGTCAACAACTGTCTAAACAACCATTCTTAGGGTCGCAGCTAGCAAAATACCGCTCTTGTGTCCATTATTATTATTATTGTGTCAGTGTTATTATTTTATGTAGTGTATGTTAGTTTTGTTGGTATAGGTAGCCAACATCCCAGAATAATCTAGAATATCAGAATAATTGCTGGACAATATTGGAGAATTTGGACAAAGTATGGTAATAGTCCGGGGAATGGTACATGGGGCCCTACCAGATGAGTACTTTTGCTATTCCCGGACTTTTGCCATTCCCGGACGGGTCTCCCCCCTTTTAGTCCGGGAAATCGAGGGTTGAGTGTAATCACAAAAATTTATCATCAAAGTTAGTCATGTAATCTACAATCCATCCACTCCAACCTGGTAAAATTAATACTGTTCTGGACAGTAATACCTCAACTTACAATCATTCCAGATGCAATCACCTCAAAGATGTGAACACAAAAAATACTGTATAACATTTCACAGGCATGAAAGTAGAATACCTGTGAAATGTTCAACAGGCTGAACCGATGTGCCTGAAGGCAGCCTGCTTCTCTCGAAAATCTCGACTCGCCCACTGCTCTCTCCTCACCCACATCTTCCAACTAACTCCACTCCTTCAACTGCCTCCTCTCACGTCCTGCATGTCCTGCTATGTCTGCCCTCGGGTGAGCTACAGTATTGTTTATATAAATAAGATAACTCTGTTATCGCTTATGTCCTATGTATATTTACAACCAAACAAAATTAAATGCCTGCCACATCCACATCTTCACAGGTGGCAAACATTCCATTACCTTTCATCAGTTGTAAATAGGCATCGGATAATAGCAGCAACAGACTTGTGTGTTATACTGAATGTATTTCTTGTGCTTGTTTATGCATTTATATTTCATAATACAATATACACTATTTAAGAACACTTAAAACCCTACCGACAGATCAGTGAACAGTACAGTGTTTTTTATATTACATGTGCAGTACTGTAAGGGATTTTAATTTTGCAAACAAAATCAACTTATGAATGGCCTCTTGGAACCAATTATGTTCATAAGTTGAGGTATTACTGTACTGTATGTAATTTCCCCATCATTGTGCTATACTCTTTTCACTATAACTTGGCTTAAAATCATTTTCATTTTAGAAGGCTCCAACATGCTTGCATACGTCGGCCTTGGTCACCTAATGGCGGCTCTCCATGCTGCCTGATCTTTGGCAGCCTCCCTGTTCAGTCCCTTAACCCTTAAGTCACACTTAATGACCTCGTCCCATGTCTTTCTCAGTCTACCCCTCCCCCAATATTAACACTTCTCACCCTCTGTACCCAATTATCATCCCCCATCCTCTCCACATGTCCAAACCACCTCAGCCTACCTCTCATCACAACACCAATACACTCCAGTCCCATCCTACCTCTCAACTCTTCCATTGTAAATCCAGCCCCCTCAGGCCTTGCATGCAGGGACGCACTGCACATCCACCTAATCACTGTCAATTCACTATGTTTAAGCCTGCGAATATCCTCTTCCTTTACTGCCTCGGTCTCGCTACCATACAGCATCACAGTCCTAACACATGCTGCATACAGACCCCTTAGCACTTAAGGAGAGTCCTCTCAATATCAGGAGAGGCAACAGCTCCCTGAACGTCTTCCAACCACTTCTCACCCTAGCAACCGAGCTAACTCCAGCCCCACCTCCGGCACATAACATGTCTCCCAAATAACAAAACTCCTCCACACACTCAAAAGACTCACCAGCAAGTTCAATCCTTTCACACCTAACAATCTCCACCTGCTCTCCCTGACACGCTGCACACATAAAATCAGCATTACCTCGCAGTCTACCTCTAATACCACTACATCTCTTGCGCACCCATTTATCACAAACACTACACAAGATGGAATTACTTCCCACACCTTTGTGGCAAACTGTACACGGCCACTCTCCCTCTCCTCTGATTGTGTAATATTGGAATTTTGATACAATAAGGAATGTTCTGTTACTGCCAGTAAATTAAGTATAAAGCCTCATTAATAATTAAAATTATTTGGTATCGCTGCCACCACCCAGCAGTTGCCGGGAAAAAAAAAGAATTAATGTTATTTATAGTTTAGTCCCATTCGATGGAAGAGGGACAAGGCCTATAACATGGTAACGTGATCATTTTGTAGGAGGGCATGGTTCTTTAGATGAACATGCTTTGTGGGCCATCCCGTTTTACTTGTACTACCCCATAGGATTATAACCAAACACATTTGTCTATTATCTACTTATCTATATTAATGTCCTTAACTACACAGCAATGATATAGTTTCAAACCTGATCTAAATACTAGATCTTAATCACTTGTCTCCATTACGACAGAATAATTGACAGAGAATGCAAGATCTACTCCACACAGTTCAAAAGCTTCTCCCGACTGCACCATAGAAAACCTTTACAACAGGGGTAACTCTCATAAACNAATTAATTTTCGCGGTCATCTATGTCAATAATCAATAATCAGACTTTACTTAAGTTCTTAAACAACGTTATTCAGTAGAACAATACGGCTACACTAGCCTAAGTACAAAAATTCTGAATTCTAGGCATAAATATGACTACTCGCCAATATAAGCACCAAATTAACTCTCTATGCGGTTCAACTGAAACCAGATGCCTGCCCGTCCTGTCCAGTTGCTTTCACTAGTAAAATCAAGCCCAAAATACGATTTACAAAGTCCACTTCACACTTTAGTTTTCAACACGGTCCAGAATATACACTTATCACTTACATAACCTAATGTAAATCACATATATTATATACTTAACCTATACTTATACTAACTTAAATTACTCTTATACTACTTATCTTATATATAAAAAAAATGGCATTACAATTGTACCGCCACCAACCCTAGATATCATCACTTTTGTTTCATCTGCATTTACCCTTAAGCCTTTGTGCCCCATTTTCCATTACCTGCGGATTTTTAACTTACGCGGGTGTCTCTGTTACCTAACCCGGTGGATATTAAAGGAGCACTGTACGGTTTGAGTTTGTTTGGTGTGGTGGCATGTATTAACATTAACCACTAAACCGCGGGGTTCTTCGAGGCGTTTCTTGCCCTTCCCGCCAGCAGTAATTCGCACTCCAAATGACTAAGATATATATCTCAAACAATATATTTTGATGTACTTTATTGACTATTTCCCATCTGACTTCAGGCAATTTATTCTGATCTATTTTCTATACTTAATTCCATACATGACTTCAGGGGAGGTATTGTCATCGATGTTATTGTCATTTTTTTTCAATTTGACCACACCCTCATAGGTGGCAAGGGGCAGTTGCAAGAAAAGTCCCAAAATCATTCAAAATACGTTAAAAAACTCGTTAAATGAAAATATACAAAGACAAAAAACGGGTGGGAAAAAATACGAGGAAAAATATGCCCCGGCGCTGTCACCATACCGGCGCTGCCTCCCTCCTCTCCATCCCTTCCTTCCCTCCTCTCCATCCCTCCCTTCTTCCCTCCACCATTATATAATCTATGTATCATGAAAATTTCCTAAAAATAAGCAAAATGTACGAAACAAACTTTCTGTCGTGAATATTTGCAATTTTCTCCACCCCTCCTCTGGCCCACTCCGTCCACCCCCATCTCTCCTCCATTCATCCCTCCTCTCCCTCTCATTTCCCCCCCCCCNCCCCCCCCTCCTCTCCACCTCCAAACACTCCAGAAATTCCCAAAAATCGCCACATATACTCAAAATATCCGAAAAATACTTACAATCGCGATTATTTGTGATTTTCTCCGCCATTCACTCATACCACTCACAGCCTAAACACACTAACGCGACAAGATGGCGCCGTATGCACGGGTCTTCTAAAACGTTGTAAAAATATTTCCTTTTACGTTCTAGGAATTATATTATTACTTCAAACCGTAGGAAAATTGCAGAAAACAGTTTATAAGCGCTGGGAAGAATTAAGTTGATTATGTAACTATTTTCACATGACTGCCATAGGTTCCAACAACACGGTACACAAACGTTTTGAAAATTCTGGAAAATTCTTTATCACCTTCAAAAATACTTCATTTCCCAATATCATTTTAATTCACAAACTACATCTGCACAGTGGAATTATAAATTGACGTTCTATATAATTTCAGTAATTCCGCCATTGTAGGAAACGACCTCAAGTGGTATTTAAGGGTAAACAAACAATAAAATATTACATTTTCCTCCTACTCCCCACCTTAAAATTAATAACGGAATTTGGCCATTATGCTTCAAATACGGCAATAAATAAAAATAAATCAATAATGTATACACGTTAAGAAACATTTTATAAAACTTGACTGTATTCTTGTGTGGTTAGGAGGCTCACTAACACCTTTTCTTTAGCGATTTATTTCAGATTGTACTGTTACTATATTCCTGTGCGGTTAGGAAGTTACTAACACTTCTTCCTCAGCGATTTATTTCCGATTCAGCTCCGTTACTCTATTATTGTCCTTGGGTAAGAAAGCTCCCAAACACCTCTTTCTTTGCGATTTATTTTTGGATATGGCTGGTTAATATCCTTCTGTATATTATTTATGCAGAGTGTGGTGATATTGGAAGGATTTATGTAACAGGAGTAGGGTAATAAGCAAAATAAATCACGTNACACTTCTTCCTCAGCGATTTATTTCCGATTCTGCTCCGTTACTCTATTATTGTCCTTGGGTAAGAAAGCTCCCAAACACCTCTTTCTTTGCGATTTATTTTTGGATATGGCTGGTTAATATCCTTCTGTATATTATTTATGCAGAGTGTGGTGATATTGGAAGGATTTATGTAACAGGAGTAGGGTAATAAGCAAAATAAATCACGTAGGGTATGGTGTCAGCCAATAAGGAGTTATGTAACATGGGCAGCAAAGTGTAATAAGCAAAATAAATCACTTAGGAAAAGGTGTTAAGTGATTATGGATGGATTTACATAACAAGAACATGACTAAGGTGAAATAAGCAAAATAAATCGGTTAGGAAAAGGCGTTTGGGGGTACTGGAAGGATTTATATGACAGAACATGATCAGTTAGGTGTAATAAAATAAATCAGTGGGGGTGTGAAAGATAAAAATGGTAGATTACTGGTGGAGAAGGGAGAAAAAGTAAAAAGATGGAGAGAACACTTTAATGAACTGTTGAACATAGAGAATGAAAGTAGTGCAAGTATAAGTGGCTGGGGAATGGCTGGGAGGATCGGGGTTGTGAGAAGAGAGGAAGAAATCACTAGGATGGAAGTTGTGGAAGCAATGAAGAAAGTTAAAATGGGGAAAGCCCCTGGAATTGATGGAGTGTGTGGTGAAATGCTGAAGCATGGGGGAGAGATAGTAATAGAATGGATGTGGAAGGTGTGCAGATTGGCTTGGGAGGAGGGTAGAGTCCCGGAGGATTGGAAGTCAGCTATAATTATTCCTCTGTACAAAGGAAAAGGGGAAAAAGCAGTGTGTGGTAATCATAGGGGCATTTGCCTTCTCAGTGTAATAGGAAAAGTATATGGTAGGATACTTATTGACAGAGTTAGGGAAATAACTGAGGAATTAGTTGGAGAAGAACAAGGAGGTTTTAGGAAGGGGAGAGGTTGTGTAGACCAGATATTCATTCTTAGATCCTTAGTGGAAAAGTTTCTAGAGAAGGGCAAGAAGTTGTATGCAGCCTTCATGGATCTGGAGAAAGCATATGACAGGGTGGATAGACAAGGATTTTGGAATGTATTAAGAATATCTGGAGTGGATGGGAAGTTGTTGAAGGCAGTGAAGAGTATGTATGAGGGTGCTAAGACTGCAGTGCGTGTGGATGGCAAACTGAGTGAATCTTTCCATTTGAAGGTTGGATTGAAACAAGGATGTGTCATGTCTCCATGGTTGTTCAATCTGTATATGGATGGGGTTATAAAAGAGATACAAGGTCGGGCAGTGGATGCTGGAGCAGCCCTGGTGAGAGAGGACAGTGTTTGGAAACTCCCTGTACTGTTGTTTGCAGATGATACTGTGTTGTTGAGCGAAGACGAAGGGGAGCTGCAAGGCTTGGTAGATGAGTTTGGGAGAGTGTGTAAGAAATGGAATCTAAAGGTGAATGTAGGGAAGAGTAAAGTGATGGTCTTCGAGAGAAGTGAAGCCAGTGAATGTACAGTGAGATTGGATGGGAAGGATATGGAGAATGTGAGTGAATTTAAGTACTTGGGCAGTGTGATGAGTAAGGATGGAAATCTGGAGGGTGAAGTGCTCGAAAGGGCACAGCAGGGAAGGAAGGTTGCTTGTTCGTTGAAAGCAGTGAAAAGAAACAGGGAGGTGAGCATGGAAGTGAAAAAGTTGTTACATGACAGTATTGTGATACCAACTCTAACATATGGAAGTGAAGCTTGGACCGTGTGGGAAGGACAGAAGTCAAGAGTGAGAGCAGTGGAAATGAGTTATTTGAGAGGAGCATGTGGAGTCACATGGAGAGACAGACTAACAAATGAGGAAGTGAAGGAGCGTTGTGGTGTGGTTGTGGACGTGATAGGAAGCGTTAGGAGAAACACGTTAAGGTGGTTTGGGCATGTGGAGAGGATGGAGAGTCAGAGACTGACGAGGAGAGTGTATGTGAGTGAGGTGGAGGGGGCGAGAGGGAGGGGGAGGCCGAGGATGAGATGGAGGGATGGAGTGGAGAGGTATATGAGAGAGGGGGGTGTGAGATGGGAGCGTGGTAGTGAAATGGAGGGGGACAGAGTGACATGGAGGTGATTTGTTTGTGGCCACCCCGTGAGGGATTGAGGCGTCTGGCAATAGAGAGATAGACTAAGGAAAAGGTGTTAGGCAATACTGGAAGGATTTATGTAACACAAAAGAGGACAGCAAGGTGTAATATGCAAAATAAATCACTTAGAAAAAGGTGTTAGGCGATATTGGAGGGATTTATGTAACATAGAAGAGGACAGTAAGGTATAATAAACAAAATAAATCACTTAGGAAAAGTTGTTAGGCAATACTGGAAGGATTTACATAACATAGGCAATACTGGAAGGATTTACATAACATAGAAGAGGACAGTAAGGTGTAATAAACAATTCACTTATAAAGAGGTGTTGGGGAGCTTCCATCACCACTTTCACATCCAGTGAGATAATACCATGGCTCTACAACCTTTCCACAGCACTTCTTTGTGACTAGCATCATATTCTAGTGTTAAACTATTGCTACACTTCTTTCCATTGCACTTGATGACTAGCATATTCTAGTGTTAACCTATTGCTACACTTCTCTGCATACCACTTCTTCATGACTAGCATCATATTCTAGGGTTAATCTATTGTGGAAACCATCTACAGTATTCGTTTCATTTTTGAAGGCTCCAAAGTACTTGCATGCATCAGCCTTGGTCACCTAATGGCAGCTCTCCATGCTGCTCAATCTATGGCAGCCTCCCTGTTCAGTCCCTTAAGGCCCCCTGCACACAGGCCACATTTCGGTGGACAGTGGCTGCCACTTTTTCACAGCGAAAAATAAAACGCATGTGTTTTTATGGAAGCCTGCACAAGAGCCAATTTTTAGCAGAAGCCACAAAAAAATGGTAACCGGGTCTATTTTCCCCGCCAAGCCACAGTGGCTCGCCACTGGTGACCAATGATGGATGCTGTTAATTCAAATGCCAGCCCGCACATGGACCACTTTGCGGTGGTACTAGCAGACGGACTGGCATTGTTGACGGTCCATTCACTACCCAAGGTCATGTGTCTACCCCAGGTCCTCTCCCTAACCAAGGCTATCTTCCTTCCCAAGGTTATACGCGTACACAAGGTCATTCCCAAAATAAAAGTTACACCACACTAAGTCGTTCAGAGCTTGAAGTTTGCGAAAGTCTACAGCTTGTACCAGGTAACGTTATCAATGTATCTTCCCCAGTGCCAGACAGAACGTCAGGTATTCCATGCGAAGCTGAATAGTCTGATTCATTTATATATTTTGTTTATTGGTAGCATGTTGGTGGAGTTTTCCTAGCAGTGACACAGTTCTCTGATAAATCAATGTTACATGTTTTCTTAATATCAGTATTTTTGCCACTAGGTTTCATCATTTTTAGAAAAGCAAAACATTATGCCATTTTCTGAAATATCTGTGGAATGTATTTCTGTGTTATACAGTTTATTTCAGTGTAACATCTTTACACCTGCAAAAATACAATGTCTCATTAGACATGTGGTTAATTTACTTAAGCTTTCTCATTAAAATTCTTGTGCAAAGTGTATGTGTTTTTCTATATGTACCTCAAGATAACTGCAAGCCTTTCTTCTGTTGGTACACACTTCCCCACGTTTGTGTTCAGAAGTGAAACTGAAGGCCCAATTGCAGTCAGCAGGTCATCAAAAGAAACACAGGTCATTCTAAAATAGTTTGTAACTTCTCTTGATATGCTTTAAAGTCTTCAAATAGGGTATAAAATTGACCCCTGATATGCCTATGGCTGATTATTGGATGCACCCAGTACTTTCTTGTACATCTTTCTTTTCTTATTTTGAGGAGCAGTGATGTCACGTCACCACCTTAACATGCAAGATGGAATTACCTGTGGCTGCCATGAAAAAGTGACCCATGTGCAGGATGTCATAGCATCCCTCTCCACTTTTTAGTGGCGCCACGAAAAAGTGGCAGCCACCATCCACTGAAAAGTGGCCCATGTGCAGGGGGCCTAACTCTGAGGTCACACTTAATAACCTCGTCCCATGTCTTTCTTGGTCTACCCCTCGCAACCCCACCCCCACTTAACACTTCTCACCTTCTGCACCCAATTATCATCCCCCATCCTCTCCACATGCCCAAACCATCTCAGTCTACCTCTCCTTATTACAACACCAATACACTCCAGTCCCATCCTACCTCTCAACTCTTCGATCATAAACCCAGCCCTCCCAGGCCTTGCATGCAGGGATGCACTGCACATCCACCTAATCATTGTCACTTCTGTACATATGAGCCTGCAAATATCCACATATATCCTTTACTGCCCAGGTCTCACCCCATGAGGAGCATTGGAGCTCGGGGCCAGGCAATTTGGTCCTGACATTTAAGATGAGAGTGACCTGCCTCACTCATCCCTGAGTGGCACAATGTGAGCAATAAACCCCAACCACCTCTTGGATATAAACCTTCACTAGCTCAATCCGACTGGAGTGCCATAATTACCCACTAAACCACCAGGCGCCATAATTTGGTTATATACATACAAACATATGCACAAATAACACCATTGTTTCTCCTACTAAATATACCTACTGAGGTTGGGTATAATACAGCTGATATTTTCTGTAGACTGGATGCCAAACCAAGTGCTCAAACAAGCCAATTACAATGGCTGCTGGAAACAGTTGGGAAAAAAAATCGCAGATGTTTATTAANCAGGGGGCCTAACTCTGAGGTCACACTTAATAACCTCGTCCCATGTCTTTCTTGGTCTACCCCTCGCAACCCCACCCCCACTTAACACTTCTCACCTTCTGCACCCAATTATCATCCCCCATCCTCTCCACATGCCCAAACCATCTCAGTCTACCTCTCCTTATTACAACACCAATACACTCCAGTCCCATCCTACCTCTCAACTCTTCGATCATAAACCCAGCCCTCCCAGGCCTTGCATGCAGGGATGCACTGCACATCCACCTAATCATTGTCACTTCTGTACATATGAGCCTGCAAATATCCACGTATATCCTTTACTGCCCAGGTCTCACCCCATGAGGAGCATTGGAGCTCGGGGCCAGGCAATTTGGTCCTGACATTTAAGATGAGAGTGACCTGCCTCACTCATCCCTGAGTGGCACAATGTGAGCAATAAACCCCAACCACCTCTTGGATATAAACCTTCACTAGCTCAATCCGACTGGAGTGCCATAATTACCCACTAAACCACCAGGCGCCATAATTTGGTTATATACATACAAACATATGCACAAATAACACCATTGTTTCTCCTACTAAATATACCTACTGAGGTTGGGTATAATACAGCTGATATTTTCTGTAGACTGGATGCCAAACCAAGTGCTCAAACAAGCCAATTACAATGGCTGCTGGAAACAGTTGGGAAAAAAAATCGCAGATGTTTATTAAGATCTGAAACATTGTGTGAGTCCCACCTTCGACTTTGACTTTATACACTTGTGGCTGAATGTTTCCTGCCTTAGTGATGATTGTGTGGCTAGGTACCAAGTTTGTAGCCATGCTCAATCTTGGTACAGTGCACTTGTAACTTCACAAAGATCTGTACACATTTTAAGCATAAATGAAGGCCTGGTATACTCAAAATGGAGTGAATATACTTGACTAATAACAAAGGAGACCCATTCCTATCACATAACAAATATTCATAAAATTTCACACATCCACTAGTTCATATTTGAGCTATGGGTGTGCCCAGTTCCATCATATGAACACAAATTGGCTCCAGTAGCTCCCAAGGTTGATGATAGCCTTCCTCTCTGCGATTTAGGTTTGAAGCATACAGTCTTAAGTTCGATGTGAGATAAATACGCATTTCAACCCACATAACAGAAAATAATCTAGATTCTGAAGCATATACACAAGCTCCAATGATCACACTAACAATATTCTGAGGGATGGGTTTTGTTATACAGACACAGGAGAAATATGATTATCCATCATCATCATCATTCTGACCCTTTCTCACTCATCCACCATTGCCCCACCAGGAGTATAGAGGCCAGGGGATAGGCTACTCAGCTGACATTTATGATGAGAGCAACCATTTGTTCATCCCTGGGCAACAAGCTTTAACCATCCCCCAATATGAGACCCTAATGGGAAAAATCCAGTTGCACTGCTTTAACCCAGTAGACCACCAGGCATCTAAAAGTTGTATACCATTCAATAATCCATAGGCAAGCATTTCCCATTATAGGTCACAAATAAGCTACAATATATCACAACTTGCTTCAGATAATCAAAGTCCTACTGTATTCTATTTAAACCTACTTTATTCTCCTCTAATGTGCACATGTATCCTATGGGAACATATGGCACAAGCACACTTTGGTGGGTGTCTGCTTCCCACAGGCTTAGACTTTTTTATATTCAATGTCTGGTTTGGCAGGGAATCTCAAGGCAAGGACAGCAGATGAACTCCTTGGATCTGGCTAACATCCTTTTTGGTTTACTCTTGCAGCTATCAGAAAATTTATTAAGCTTAGTGTAGGCTTCTCATACAATGGGGGTTTATCAGTGCTATATCTAACCCCTCCAGTTTAAAATGCCTATTCCCAGCTGAACAAAACCATTAGAGACGGCAAGACCAAGAAGAAAAGACATCCCTGGATGGAAGGGATGGAAGTGGATGAGGACTACATGTAAGGTGTGAATGAAGAGAGGACAATGAGGGTGCTATTATGGTACTGTACCAGTGATGTGATGGTGCAAAATGTGGTGGGGTGCAGCAAAGCAGGCTGGATATTATACAAACTGGTTAATTACAGGATGACTTAAAGAGAAATCCTTGAGGAGGGGGAGTCTGGGGCCTCCAACGGGTCATTTTGG
>JAGKTI010021072.1:967-15953 GCA_018397915.1 Birgus latro | reverse complement strand
ACACACACACACATTCCTATGACAAAGAATTCGCATTCAATTGACTGTCTCAGCGTGGGGTCTGACAATTTCCATGCTGCTGGGTTTTGTAGGAGTCATCTATTCTGTACATAGGGAGCATTTCGCACGGGTGAATGATGCTGCGGGTTTGATCCTCGTGGTGTCATAGTGATACTTTAAATGGTTTCTTGCGGCACCCCATTGCACCTGGCCACTGTCAGGTGTTGCTGTGGACTAAACCTTCTTATTTGGACTCTTTCAATGTTCCTCTGTATTTGGAAAGCTTCATATTTATTTACTTATTTATTCAGTATCTAGTTTATTTGCTACCGCTCGACAATTTTTAGCTACGGGAGAATATTTAGAAGCAGTTCGGTCAGTCTGTCGTTCACTATCGTTTTTTTTTTCGGCCGCAAAGCGCTTTACTTCCGTAGATCTTAGGGAAGCCCCACATTACGGCCCTGATGGTCCCACATCTGCCTGTTCCTGTTGGACTTGTTGTTTTTAGCTTAATATGAACCTGATGTATATGTAAGAGTTAAAGAAGGCAATATTTAACCTCCCAAGTTAGAAAAATACCCCCGAAAGAAAAAAAAATCGTCTGGAGATAGCAAGACGACAATGAAAAAGGACGTCATGGTAGTGAAAGGATTAATACAACAGCTCAGACACTTCTATTCTTCCTTATTATCCCTCTCCTGGTCGCGATAACTCTAGTATTCTTTTACAGTTAACGTCAGACGATTTCATTTAGCTGAGAGTGTGTCATAGGTGCTTAAATTAACTTGCTTATGATCGGGACGACACAGTTATTCTGTTTCAGCTGACGGAAGACGATGACACACAGCTGAGAGTGGGTCGTAGGTGGCTGAGAATGTTAATGCTTTCCCTGTGTGAGGATTGCGTGAGAAGTGAAGAAAATGTGAAGTGTGGGAACACCGTGAAGGGTGAGGGTAGTGTGAGAGATGAGTTTTGGAATGAGGGCAACTTGAGGGGCGAGAGCAGGAGTAAGGATAATGTGAGAGGGTAAGTGTATGAGTGAGGGTAGTATGAGGTTTGAATGTAAGCGTGAGGGCAGTGTGAAGGGTGAATATTGGAGTGACGGCAGTGTGAGGTTGACGGTAGGAATGTAGGCAGTGCAAGGAGTGAGTCGGTGTGAGGGATGAGTGTAGAAGTGAAGGGTGAATGCAAGTGTGAAAGCTGCTCGTATAAAAATAGGAAGAATGTGTAATATGAGTCTGCTCCCTCGTTGGCCCCCGGAATGAAGGCTCTTGAGTCAACCTCCATACGATCCGCCCCACCATGCTGCTCTCACCCTCTCCATTGTCACTAAATGTAATTCTATATACAGTGAAAATATAGCACATTTTCTGTTATGTGAATGAGTAATAATGGTTTTCGTAAAGGACTCCATGTGTCAGCTTTATCTCTGTCAACAGCACGCGTTTCCCTTTCATGGATGATTCGTATTTTCTACAACTTTTGCGAGTTGTGTAAAATATTACATGCGTTGTGAGAAGCCTGGTATACAAAAGGAGTGTGCTGGTTTTCTTATTTTTATTCTTTTTCTGCTTTTTGTTCTTCTGTAAAGTTTTAAAAAGTATCAACATCACAACCAAACAGGCGAACCTGCAATTCCTATTTTTACAGAGCGTCTTTCTCCCGATCAACCTCATCACTCACCACTTAATGCCATCGCCGTATGAAAATTGAAATTATACGCTGAGCAATTATTTTTATAAGGTATTAAGGGCTATCCCACAAAATATTGAAAGGCAGTCTCTATATCCTTAGGACTGGACTGAATCGTTCTGTTCCTTCTTATTTTAATTTAAAGTACAATTGTGTTCTTGTACTCAGACTTACTTTCACCAAAATTATATCACGTCATTCTGAAGTCAGATGGAATATGTTCATAAATTTTAATCAAGATCCTCCGACTAGCTTTTTCGGTAATGTATTGGACAAACAAACAGAGATATAGACAGAAAAAAGCGAAGAAGCAATATTCGTCCACCTTCAGTGGCGGAGGTGACTGGAAGGCTAATGGGTAGAACACATATCTTCACCAAGCTCCACTGAAATAGTATTCAAGTTGCCACGCTGTTCTATGGTGTACCCTTATCAAAATCCGATCACTATATGTCTGGGTCAGTAGATTCATTTCTGCACATTTTCATCTTTATGTGTGTTCTGGTGTCATCACTGTAAATGTATAAATACATAAATTTTATGTCTAACTCATTCACTACGACAGAACTTTCCTAAACCAAACATACTTGTCAAGGCGATAACGAGAGCATAACAAAAAAGGCTTCGTTGTAGTGAAGGAGTAATGGGGCACTAAAGAAAACTAACATGGGTACAGAACGTATCGTCTTAAGTTGCCAGGATGTTTTGACTGCCAGTGGTGCGTTAGATTATCGCTTATCTCGTGTATGTGATATGTGACGTAACTAAAAAGCACATTCTAACTTCTCCACTGCGAGAGGTTCATCCCATACCGAGAAAAATTGTCTAGGCGTAGCGAGGAGACAGTAAAGAGCTCTGTATTCTAGTATTCCATTTTGCCTAACGCTAGATGATAATATTCAGCTCTGAGTGAGTCTTAGAGGTCTGACTGTTAATATTGGTACTATTAACCTTCTCGTGGTAGGGACAGGTCTAATAATTTGTTCCAGGTACCAACAGACGGCGTTATTTAGCTGAGAGTGAGTCATAGGAGCCTAAGAGTGTTTTGCTGAGAGTGAGTCATAGGAGCCTGAAAGTGTTTAGCTGAGAATGAGTTGTAGGAGTTTGAGAGTGAATAGATTAGTGAGTCTTAGGAGCCTGAGAGTGTTTAGCTGAGAATTAGCCCATTGAGTCATAGGAGCTTGAGAATTAGCTGCGTGAGTCACAGGAGCTTGAGAATTAGCTGAGTGAGTCACAGGAGCTTGATAATTAACTGAAAGAGTCATAGGAGCCTGAGAATTAGCTAAGTGAGTCATAGGAGCCTGAGAATTAGCTGAGTGAGTCACAGGAGCCTGAGAATTAGCTGAGTGAGTCACAGGAGCCTGAGAGTGATAATTTTCCTGTGTCGTGAAAGGGTTAGTCCATCCCAGTTTGGAAGACCTGAGTACATTTCTCTCATCAGTCAAGATTCAGATCGCTGGCTTGGGCTCCATTTGGGATGCCTTTAATTTATATTCCTTTGCACTCCGGTCTGAGGGTCGTAATCTAGCTGGCATTGGAGGCTTCGTAGCACTTCTTCCTTGGCGATCTATTTTGTATATTACTCCTTAACATGGTCCTGAGTGTTATTTGGATCGCTTTAATATCAGCCTACATTGCACCTGAGATACAGAAGAGGTTAATGAGGTGTACTGTAAATCGCTTAAGATGAGGTGTTAAGAGATCAACAAAGTCACCTGAAATTCGACCTCATGCCCATACGCCAACACATCCCGCTTCGCCATCACATTCTACCAGCTGTGTTTTTCTGTGTTCTGAATGGGGCATACTTACCTTCTCCAATTTAGGCTTGATTTTTGGTAATAAAGTGATTGACGCCTTCAGTTCAGTGACACTGTATTTAGTTTATTCTGTCTATCCTCAAGCAATTTCTGTTCAC
This sequence comes from Birgus latro, assembly GCA_018397915.1. NCBI lineage: Eukaryota > Metazoa > Arthropoda > Malacostraca > Decapoda > Coenobitidae > Birgus > Birgus latro. The sequence goes on along the minus strand of JAGKTI010021072.1, from coordinate 12,343 downwards.
CTTACGAGAGATTTTTTTTTCTGCAGGTGTTAGAAATAGCCTTAAATTTCCATAAATCCTTTGATATTACAAATCCATAACAAATTCAGTTAAAGTTCACTATATGTTAGAAGAACAAAGCTTAAAAATTGCGTCACTGGATTGGATGGGTTTATGAAGTGTATGTTTGACTCCTCTAGCCTGAAGAATCTCCCGTAAGCAGAATTATATCGTCCGGGGCAGCGAGAATAAATTAAAAAAAAAATGTATTGGGGAGACTGGGTTTACGATGGAAGAGTTGAGAGGTAGGATGGGACTGGAGTGTATTGGTGTTGTGATGAGGAGAGGTAGGCTGAGGTGGTTTGGACGTGTGGAGAGGATGGGGGATGATAATTGGGTACAGAGGGTGAGAAGTATTAATACTGGAGGAGGGGTTGGGAGGGGTAGACCGAGAAAGACATGGGACGAGGTCATTAAGTGTGACTTAAGGGTTAAGGGACTGAACAGGGAGGCTGCCAAAGATCGAGCAGCATGGAGAGCCGCCATTAGGTGACCAAAGGCTGACGCATGCAAGCATGTTGGAGCCTTGAAAAACGAAACGAAACGAAACGAAACGATATTAACGCGTGTGACAAGACCCACCTCATGCAGCATATACCATCTCAGTGGAATTAACCCCATTACTACGATGACATACTGTACTTCATTCTTGCTACAGCCAGACGATAGGTGTTGGTGAGGGACGCCTTCATGTGGTGGCACTAATATAACTGGGCGGCTCCTCTGCCCAGTTAAGCAAACGTCCTTCAGCTTCCTCCCCATTCCCCGAGCGGAGGATAGTGGACTGCAGGAGGGTAGAACAGCTTCAGCCTGCAATCTACTGGGTTCACGTTCATTTGAGCATGATTTGCAGCTGCTGTTACTTGCTACTACAGCTTCCAAACTATGTTACAAAGATTAGGTTACAACTTTTTATTCTGATGGGGTTAATGGAGGGCGTTTTTATACCCTTCACAATTAGACTTCTCTCCTTAGCTGAATAAAATTGTCTGGAGATAGGAAAGATTATTTATTAATTACATAATCGTACTGAATGTGTTAAGATATGTTCATCCTTCCAACATTATTCTTGAGCCCATAAACACCAAGTGGCCCAGTTTATGTAATTTAAGATGAACTAAGTTTGTATTCTCGTCTAGTAGAAAGCAGTAAGCACATGTATGTTACTCTGTTCTAATTTATATTGGTTGTAGTAAGTTATATCCGTAGTATAGTACCACACCATATATCCTCACCATATGCACCACGCTATCACAACACACACAGTCCTTCAACGTAACCTCAGTCGAAGTCGCTAATATCACTGGGTTCACAATGAGATGAGCCTGGAGTACACAGTGAGATGAGCTGGAGTACAAAACAACAGCAACAACAACAATAGCAACCAAAACAAGACAGTATATACAAGGATGGAGAGTCACGTTCGCTGTACACAACAACACCCTTATAACAACAATTCCTGTAAGACAGACTTGTGTTACCTCTACCAAGAGAAGCACATATGGACGATGAAGCAAAACCGTCATGCAAACACCGTAACTCGTAGAATCTTTGGTAATATGCATACGATACGTGTTTCTCTGTATTTTTGGGCGCCAGTCTTAATAAAGTGCAATTAACTCTTCATCCCGTGGCGTGAAGCAGTGGGAGTAATAGCGCCCTGAATATATACGACCCTCGCCACTTAGGGTCGTATTTTCTTTTGCTTGGGAGACTTTCTGGCATCTCTTTCTTGTTTTTTTTTTTCATGCAGCGCGTAAACGTTTCCATATGTATTAGTTGTGCAATGTATGTTGGTATGAAAAAGACTTAAACTACATAGAACGGAAAAACAAGGTGTAGTATGTAGTAAATAGTTAAGGAAGATGTGCTACAAAGACATCATTCATTCATCATTCATTCATTTATCATCTAATCCTGTGTTGCCCCATGAGGAGCGTAGAAGCCCGGGGCTTGGCAAGTTGATCCTGACATTGAAGATGAGAGTGACCAGCCTCACGCATCTCCGAGTAGCATTACGTGAGCAATAAACCCCAACCATCTTTTGGATGTAAACCTGCCAGGGTTCGATCCAACTGGAGCGCTTTAATTACCCACTAAACCAACAGGCGCCATAATTTGGTTGTATGGTTTCCACCCAGCGTAGTAAATGATTTTCTGATGTACAGGAAACCATTTGGCTTGTCACCCACTGTAGAGTCACCCGTAGACAGAAGGAAGAGGAAAGAATGAAGGAAAGAAAAACAAATGAGGAAGGAAGGAAAGAAGAAAGGAAGAGAGGAAAGGTCAGTCACCCGAGAGCAGCACAACATCGAGTGAGTGGATGATGAGCGCCCCACCTTAAGCCAAAAAGAAAAATACGAGCTTTAGTGCACACAATGCTGCCTTAACCCCACAGGGTCCTAATCGCTTCACTTCAATTTTATTTTTTTTATTGTTTTACTTTGCTTCCAGACGAGTTTATTAAGACTGAAAGACTTTCCTTGCCTAGGGAGTTTAAACATAGCCTTAATAACCCCATCAATATCAGAGATCCCTCTTAAGTTAAGTACTTTGCTTCCAGGAAGAATTAAAGAAAAACAGCATCCCAGGGCAGAAGGAGCATAAAGGCAGCTCTGTGTAGTAAATTCGGGTACACTTAGCTCTAGTCTGGAGATCTGCTGTCAACTTATTAGCGGCTGTTTTGCGTCACCGCGGTAAATACAAGGGCCAGGCGGAGGGCAGGCTGTACAAATAGGGCTGAAAAATACGGTATGAACCACGGGGTACAGACAGGACGAGCTGGGTTGACGGGATGGCGAGGTGACTGATGGGGTGTTAGCTGTGAGGTGTGAGTAGAGAGGGTGGTGGTGGTGGCGGGGAGTTGTGATGGAGAGGGTGGTGCTGGGGTGATAGTGGTGGTGGTGTTGTTTCTGTCAACTTATTGGGGTGTTGAGGTGTGTGACTGATTGGGTGTTGCCGGTGTGTAAGAGAGGTGTTGGTGGCGGTGAGACATGATTGAAAGGGTGGTGTTGGGGTGCCAGTAGTGTTGGCGTTGTTTCTGTCAGCTATACTGTGATGATGAGGTGTGTGACTGACTGGGTGCTGCCGGTATGTAAGGGAGGAAGTGTTGGTAGTGGTGTGATGAAGTAGAGGATATACTTTTAAGATGTTGTTACTAAGAGATATGGGAAAGTGTGTTGTTCTTGAAAGTAAATTGTTAAGAAATAAGGAAAGGAATGATGTTTGTTATGAAATAAAGTTAGAGAGATAAAGGTGGCTGTGATGTTAGTGACGATATGTAGCTACTAGAGAAATAAAGGGGGTTGTGATGTTTGTGACGAGATACAGAAACTAAAGGAAAGCAGTATGGACAGCATGAGCTAGCCAGTGAAGGAGAGTGCCCTGTTTGTGACGAGATATGTAGACGAGGGAGGGATGTAGTTACTGAAGACTTGATGGAGCAGATAGTTTAGGTGGTGAAGACTGAAAACACGTCCAAGCTGGAGATAGGTTTATTTGGTAAACAAATATAATGGGTATGATGGTGACAGTCAGCTCACCGTCTCACCCACCACGAAGCTAATGTGTTCCTCGTCAACGTTTGGCTCGGGGGTGTTACGTCTGGCCGGGTTGTGATGCTCGGGTGTGGCTGCTGATAAGGCTTTGTTTTTTCATATGGTAGTGACAGTGCTTTTAGAGAAGTGGCGTAGCATTATGTTGTGGTGAGGTACGCGGAAAAAATTATGTGTTGTTTGATGGTGATAAATTTGGATTAAGTGATGCAACAGTAATGAAGCCTGTGACCGTATATATCGTACAGAATAGTTACGGAAAGGCAACTGTGTCTGCAAAACAAGTGATAGAACCTAATCAGCATCCTTTAGACTTTAGAGTAAGATCGTTTCCTTATATTACGTCTAGCTCTGAGTGATTTTACATCTGAAGAGACGTCTATCTTACCCAAAGGATTAAGAAACTAGAGCCATTAAACTTTAAGCACAGTTTAACACGATTTTGATGAGCAGTGGGGTTCAGTGGTTGTTAGTGTGGGGTTGTGTTGCTGCTTTTAAAATGGCCTTGGGGTATCAGGGAAGTAACTAATGAGGATGGCTCGTGAACATAATAGAGGGCGTGTAAATTTAGACTTTGCTAGTTTTGTTAATGAAGTGAAATAGTGTGCGGAAGAAAGACGTTTATTCAGAAGACAGAAGAGTTGTTTGTTAAAGACACACTATAAAACGAAGGCGTTGAGACGATGGCTGGTGACGAAGATATTTGGTATGGTGTTTGGATGGCGGTGTGGTCTGGTGTGTGTCTGGTGTGTGTCTGGTCCCTCAGCAGTGAATTGTGTTGCAAAGAAGACGTGTGATATGCTCTGATTAAAAAGCTTAAGGAAAATTAAATGACGTTATATAACTATGTATTTCTGTTGTGGGGACTGCCTTTAAATGCAGGTCGACCGTGTTATTGTACTGTTAATGGTAAAGTTTGGGAGATTCATAAGGCAATATTTTGATGTTTTGATGATGTGGCAGTACAGTCGACGGTATTCAGGAGGACGAGGATGACTCATGCAGTGCCAGGGTTCGATATTCACAGACTTTCTTGAACCGATGCTTTGTATAAGATTCTTTGTCAGTTCTTTTGCCTTCACGCATGCAGCTACAAAAATTTTCACAGGCCATCTAGCGTGAATATTTACTCGTTCTATCCGAAACCGTGTTTTTCATTTTAAGTTACATGTAGACGAGTTTGCTTAGCTTGCGACAGACATGCGGTAGTAAAGGGTTTAATGAAGGCCACATCCAACTCCAGTGCGTAAACTTTCACCTGTGTAAAATAAAGTTGTCTAAAAATAGCAAGAATATAAGACGTCATTGTACTGAAGGGATTATGATAGTGGTTGCAGCCCCAGGTTCATCTGAATGTGAACCCAGTGGACTGCAGGCTGAAGTTGCTCCACTCATGCAGTCCACCATCCTCATCCTTTTGGGGATAAGGATGGAGCTGGGGGACGTTCTTATAACCAGAAAGCTCTACCGCCTAGTCATATCAGTGCCACCACGTGAAGGTGTCCTTCTCCATCATCACTGAGTTGAAAAAAAAGTAACGAGAAAGAGAGAGAGAGAGAGAGAGAGAGAGAGAGGAAAAACTACACCATTTCTGATAACAAACTGCTCTGTAAACATAGGTCTCTTGGAAACTCTATAATATCTTTGTTGCAAACTGACTCGAGTTCGATTTTGAAGTGTGGCTGGCAGGTCCTGTCGCCTGGTGCTTGATACTGTTTATGTGATATGCTTGTTTGGGGGAGGAAGGCGGACACGCTCACTAACAAACCCTGTTTATATTCTTCCCGATAAAGAAGCAGTAGAGTAGCCCAATAATTTTTGACAAGAGGCTCTTTGAATTTTATGTCCCGTAACATCTTCAATCCGACGATGTTATGTTTTTTATTCCTGCTACCGCCTGACGAGTTCAATATACTTAGGATATTTCGACTAACTTTACATGCTTCTTTGTATTTTATTTAATTCCATCATTCCGAAAATATTGATTATTTTATCTAGCTCCTGACGAATATGTTCGGTAAAGGATAGACTGCTTGAACTGGGAGGTTGCGTGCATGCTTCAGTAACTCTTCCACTATTAGACTGCCTCCCTAAATTGGATAAAATATTCTGGCAACAGAAAAGACTAGAAAGCATTCAGAGACCGCATACCTCCTTCGGTGCCATTGCCATTAAAAAAGATCCGGTTCCGGATCCGTGGAGATATCGTGTGGAATACATAGGATCCGGATTCTCCCAAAGTTTAATAAATTGTTCCTTGACCCATGGCCCAGTCGTCCGCAAAATTTTTATTGAAATTCATTGAGAACTTTTGGAGATATTGTGCAGGTGCAGAATACGTTGGGTCCGAATCAGCCCCCAAATTTAATCAATTCTTTCTTGGCCCAAGGCCCACCCTTCCACAAAATTTCATTGAAATTCATTGAGAACTTTTGGAGATATATTGTGTACAAACAGACAAACAGATGAATACATAGCCACCTCCAACTTCATTGGCGGAGATAATGAATGTCCACTGAAAATTTAAATACTGGTACGCTTCATCATTTGAAAATCAGCCTTAAGTTTGCAATAAGAGCAGTCCTTCTTCAGTCTTTTTACTTTTAACAAACACAGACTACAGTACAGTATATAAGTGATTGGCATTATGGCCCCTTCAGTACCATGACACCTTATTTATATCGACCTTACAAAATCAAGACTATCCGGCTTAGGAAAAACACCTGATGGTCTGTGGTAGACTGGTGGTGTGGCAGATTAATTCGTTTGGATCTTTTTTTTATAAGAAAAAGAACTAAACATTTAATCCGACAAAAAGTTGTCCTTTGAAGTAAAAGTTTAACAAATGAGAGTCCTTAAGGACTGCTTACTTAATGCCGCTCAGGGTCGATCGACTTGTCACTCTTGCTTTAAATATGTCGACTGGGTAGCTTAGCCTGGGATCTCCTCGCTCCGTATGTACCAGTAAAGTATTGGACGATGGATGAATGGACGGAAAGACCTGTTCCAGTGAAGAGATTACAGGTAGTCACTGTAATGACATCCTTAAACCTCAAGCCACTTTTCTTCTTTGTGCAACGTCTCACGAATTAACTTACAACACAGGGAAACCTCCAAGCGTCTGAGGGTTAAGAAACAATGTGAATTCAACCCTTAAACCTCGGAGAACGATTTATATGATGTGATCCGATCAACTCTGGACTATTTTATGCATGGGAAAGCCACGTGGGTATGAGGGTCGATATTTCATTTTAGCTGCCTCTAGACGATTTTCTTTTATTTCGGGGAACATCTTTCGTAGTGACAAGGCTACCCATCATGAATTACCTGAGTAGGGTGTGGGTGGCGGTCACAAACTCGGAAAAGCCCAGTCCAGTACCCGCCACCTACCCGCAGGACACAGAGCAGACGGCGATAAACTCGTTGTAAATTGTTAACTGCCTGCATTATAATAACAGGAGTCTGGCAGTGGGCGTAACAAAGGATATCATGTTTCAGAGCAAGGAGCCTAGCATCGTCTTGCATCTTGGAGCACCGCTGGATGGACCTCGAGCGTCTTAACCTTTAGGCCCCCTTTGACTCATCTCTTACTGGATATAATTGGGTGGTGGTATCCTCAGTAAAATCATATAGTTCACACGACTATGAAGTGATGAATGGATGAATGGAGACAATAATGATGGAGGCAGTACTTAAAACTCTTGTAACCGTATTCCCGTCGTAATACCTCTCCCTAAACGATTTATTTTGGTTAAAGCACCTTACTCTCCTCTTGTGCGATACTTAAATCCTTCTAATATTACCATGCATTCATAAAAACTTATACAATTATACCAGCCCGACCATATACAAAAATAAATTGCTAAGGAAGAGGTGCTAGGGAGCCTCCTTAAGCGACGAGAATACAGGCCTTGATCTTCTGTGACTCACCTCCAACAGAAAATAATAATGTGGTATTAGTCCCAGTGAAGTAGTATAGTTGACACGACCATGAAAGAATTAAGAGAGAGAGAGGGAGTAATAAGGGTGATAGGACTTACACCCTTGGGCTTCTGTAACTCACTAACTGAATATAATTGTGTCGTGTTAGCCCCAGTCCTGAAAAGAATGGAGATAGTAACAAAGTTGACAATACATACACGCTTTGGCTCCCGTGACGCACTCCAAGCTAGATACAATTGTCTGGAGTAATAAGCGAGTGAATACGCTAGCATGAACGGGTTAACTTAAACGCTTCTAAAGGCATCCGTGAAAGTCAGAACCCAGATACACAAACAAGCTTATGATCAATTTCCTGTCGCAACTTCGGCTTGTTTTTGTAGGACGAGGATGAGACACGGAAAGACTCAACAACTACTTTACTGCATTCTTCTTTGCGAAATCAGAATTGCGTGATAATCTTCCTCCCGTATCTAACATCTGTTTGTTGGGGAGGAAATAAAGACAAGGTAAGACTGCATTCTCGTCGTCCTTCCTGCGAAAACAAATCACAGTTGCGACAGAGAATTATCATAAATTTATTCGCATATCCAGGGTCCGAATTCACAGGCAAACTGAGGATCAATTATCTTCCGTTACTTGCTTTTGCAGGAATGATAAGAGACTTGGGAAGTTTCTCCACCTTCCTTATTTAGTACTTCCTACGATAACGAGTCTGGCTTACGAGATGCAGTTGCTCGTAAATCTGTTTGTGGATCCCGGCCTGAGTTCCCGCCAAAAACTTGAATGTCCTAACTTTAATGCCTGGGCCAAGCGAGGTATTACTCAGATATACTTTATTTTAATTAATTTATCTACTTATTTATTGCACAGTCCCACCACGTCACTGCCAACAAGACGTATGTTAGAAGTAATTTTTGGGATTAAACTTGACCTTCATGTAATTATAGCTGATTTTTGTAGGCCGACCTCCCCCCTCCCTATAATTAAACCTAAGTATACACGACTACCGCCTTTTTACACTGCCGCTGAACCCCAAGAAATACTTCAAGGAAAGGGCGTTCTTTGACCCCTAACCCCCTTGATCCTTGGTGAGAGAAGCGACTGTGTTTGGAGGTGGCTATCTCCAAGACACCACATCACACTTATCTTAGTAGAGTCCATATTATTCTGTGTTTAATCCTTGTGTGATAAAATACTTTCGTTCTTGCCTAGATTCCTTTAAAATATTTTAGGATCATTATTTAGCCAATTGTTACAGATTTTTTTTTTTTTTTTAGCGAATGGAGGACACCTGTAATTTTGTGTATGAATTTTTGTATTTGTTTTTCCTTGTGTTCATATTCTGTAAAAAAAGATTATTTAGCATCGGCTGATAAATGATTGAAATGAATTAGGAAAAGGTCTTAGACAGCCTTTCCGGTTCACGAGAATACTGTATTACAACGTGCCTCTCTGTTGCCTTCTGTGAATATTATCTGATGCAGCAGCGCGTTTTTGACTTGAGTTTGTTCATGTCCTCTTACTTTGTGTGTTTTTTTCCTTGCTATATTCAGACGCTTTTTTTCGTCTCGGGATAAACCTCGTAAACTGGAAGGGTTAAGCAAGGCTCCATCTAACCCTTCAGATTGAGAAGTGCTTCCTAAGATGGATAAAATCGTCTGTAGTTAGCATGAATATAGTTATAGGTCATGGGACTGGAGTGGCAAATCCTGACGAACGTGCTGAGCTGAAGAGGTGGCGATAAAATAAAAAGAAGTAAAAGGTGGAGGAGGAGGAGGAGGGGTTATAAACAATTTAATGGTTTTTGATACTGTGAGATACATTTACTCTCTCTCTCTCTCTAACTCACCCCTTATCACCCCTTAAATACACACACTCGACCAAAAAATCAACAAGAGTAACGCCCATTGCTGTATCAGTCGACTAAGTGTTTTTATCTTCCTCATTCACTCACTCCCAACCCTTTTTATACTCCCCTTTCTCTTTCTTTTTTCTTTCTTTTTTTCCCTTTTTTTTTTTTTTTTTTGCGTGTTTGAGGCTTCGTTATCTCTGGCCAGTAATTAGTTGGGGTGTCTGGAGTGCCGGAGGGGTAAAATAAAAAGAAAGATAACTAAGACAATCTTTTATTTATTTTTTTATGTATCTATTATTGTTATGATGATGATGATGATGATGATGATGATGATGATGATGATGATGATGATGATTATTGTTATTATTAGTTCATTTTTGCTGCTACCAGACGATTTTTTAAAATTAATTTGAGAGGATATTTTTTATAGTGTGAAGGTTAGTGAATTCAGTATCAAAGACTTAAGTTCGAAAAGTTGCTTCAGTGTAAGGGAAAATCCTCACGAGATAAAATGAACTGCGCAAAAGTGACGCCTGGCTGAAAGGGCTAACTTCTCAGCCCGCCTTCGTAGATAAAACTGCGATAAAAACACTGCTGAATTTATTTTCGCATTAAAGACAAGGGAAGGTCAATAGATAACCTTCCCCTGTTTCTTGTTCCTCCTGTAAAAAGAAACAGGTAAACAAATTCTGTTGCTTTTTCATCTTGACGTGTCTCAGATTTTCGTCCTTTTGCGGTTAATTTCGCGCATCTCAGTGGCAGAAACAGACAGCAATACGTTTCTCCATCTAGACTAAGACACGACAATTCTGGCTGATTTAGGGAAATATTTGTGTAGTTACGATAGGGGATGGATCGTAGGTATCTCTGTGAATCTTGTCTCTGAGATTTAGTATGCATTGGCACCAAATCCCCGCCCTTTCTTCACAGTGGCTTCTAATTGGTTAAAGTTATTATCCCCTTTTTGCTCATGCACCAGCTTTTTATTGCAAGATCAACAATCACAGACCCACATACGAGAAGACAGGTAACTTAGCTAATTAGAAGCAACTCTGAAGACAGGCTAAGGTTTAGGTGCCAACACTTATTTAATCCCAGGAGCCATTTTCAACACAATATAAACATTAAAAAGTGTCTTGTATATAGAAAGAAAAGGAACGAAGAAAGTGTATTTTGTAAATTAACAAAGAAGGGAGTTTTCAGTTATATAAGATATATATATTATAGAATATACGTCTCTAAGGAAGCGGTGTCTGCGGTTAACATGACACAATGTTTCTGTTTTGAATGCAGTTTATATATCTTTAATATCGGATTGTTACTGGGAGATAACTTACGTGTACAAGAAAATATTAATGTATCATAAGGAGAGATTGAGAGACGTGTTAGTGTTGTTAAGATTTTTTTGCTTTGGTGGTTGTTTTGGTGTGAAACTCATATGTTGTGGAGTTCTCTTCTTCCTTGGCGCTATATTGTCCTTACCCAGAATTTCAGGACGTTGTAAAATGAGTTAGTTTTGGAATTTGGCTGGTTTCTTTAGATTTTGTAACCCTGGTAGCTCTATAGTTTTATTTATTTTATTCTTAGAAAAAACTGTATCCCGTAAAGGTTAAGGTTTGAGGGAAGAATTGTGTATATTACTCATATAATGCTGTCCAGGGTAGATTAAATGGCCTCCGTATCGAAAAAATCTACTCCCTGTCCACTACCCTCATTATGGGGCAATAAAGGATTTTCTGATGGTTGGACAGATGATGAGAGTTTTTTCTCTTAATTGTGTTTTTATTTAAGGATGCTGCTGTGTCTGGTGTTGTGTGCTGTTTGTTTATCCTGATGTTTGTATGTGTGTGTTGCCGATTTGTGTGTCAGGTAATAATTATGACGAAATAGTATGATATTGTAAATGTGGTGAAGAGTAAATATGCACTTGTCACTTAGCTGTCAAGATAATACCTGCACACACACACACACACACACACACACACACTC
>JAGKTI010021071.1:0-15953 GCA_018397915.1 Birgus latro | reverse complement strand
TTCCATGGCTGTTGCCTACGAGTTTGGTACCCGTATGCAGTAAAGAAAGCATCAGCCTTCTCTACCATTTGTGTGGCGTCCTTCACTTTGGACATCTTGAGCTGGGCCATAAGCTCAGCAGGTCACGACATTTCCAGCTGTGTGCGCAGCACGAGGTCGATCATTCCCTCTCGTGTGCTTGGAGTCTCGTCCTTCTCCATCCATTCGCCTAAATATGCCGTGAGACAGTCAAGGAACTGAACAGCTGTCTCCTTTTCCTGGAGACGCGCCTTCATGAACTGACTTCTAGCATGATCAACAGTAAGACTGTACGCTTTGATGAGTGCGGTCTTCATCATCTCATACGTGAGGTTATCTCCGCAAAGTCTGTGGAGAATGTCGAGGGCAGGGCCCTCAAACAGGCTAAGGAACTGAAGCCGCTTAGCTGCCTCATCCAGATCGTACAGGTTTGCCATGTCTTCGAAACGAGCTATAAATGGCTCAATTCGCTCGCCTTCCTTGTAAGAGGGAAGCTTGAGACGTGGAGTTGCTAGAAAAGGTGCTGAGAGAGCAGTAGTGGAGCTTGGATTAGCTGCACCCGGTGTGCCTGAAGCCATGGAGTCTCGCTTTAGCTTTAGGACATCCAACTCGTGTTCATGTGCTCTCTCTCATTCCTCGCGCTCACGTTCTTCACGTGCCTCGCGCTCAGCACGCTCATGTTCACGTGCTTGGCACTTGTGTTCACGTGCTCTCTCTCGATCCTCGCGCTTGGCACGCTCCAGTTCTTCACGTGCCTCGCGTTCAGCACTCTCATGTTCACGTGCTTTCTCTCGCTCACATTCCTCGTACTCACGTAGTTCTTTCTCATGCTCACGCTAAATTTTCCGCTCTTCACGGGCAGCATTTTCACGTTGCTGCTCGTAATTGAAGCGCGACAGGACATAATCTCGAATTTCCTTGGGGTTAGTAAGCCCCATATCCTTAGCTTCTTGCACGAATGCACTGGATTCCATCTTGCTTAGTTTGAGACTGAGTGACAACTGAGACTGATAAGTAAGAGTGAGTAAGTGATTCGGTAATAATTTCAGGCTAGGAGTTTATCCTGGAATAAGGTCGCCAGATGTCAGGGGAAGTTTAGTATTTGATCCTGGCGAGGCCAGCAGATGTCAGGGGAAGTGTAAGGTATTTCAGAAGATAAGTGTACAGTTCAAAAGAATAAATGTGATATTGTATAATTCGAGTATACAGTGTATAGCTATGTGTGCTAAGAATGACTATCGAGTCATTTACTATGAGAGAATAGACTCATGAAATCAAGTAGCGATTTCACTTATGCTGGCTTACTTCGCCAATTCTCTAGAGTCGAGAATTTATAGACTTTCTCAATGGTACACAGCAGAGACTAGACGCTCAATTAGGCTGTAATATTGTACCGTTGGCCTCTGAGAAAGTTAAGTTTCTCCCCTTAACATTCAAAAATGATAATAATAAAGATAAACAGGATCTTGGCTGAGCCAAACTCCTAGCTAGCACAACGGATTTAAGGATTAATGCCAAAAGCTGGCCTAAGTACCAGTCGTGATTTAATACAAAGTGTTGTGCTAACGTGGAGTAGCAAAACTATATTAAATAAGTGGGAAAATTAAACACGACTGTTACATTTAACAAAGCTCAAGAAAACGAACTATAAATTTATTAAATACAGGCAAATAAATTTACGTTACATGACTCCAATTCAAATCAAAGAAAGGGAAATGCACTCACTCAGACACTCAGACAAACAGCTAAATATCTCAAAAACTTAAGCCTAGGAAAACAAGAAAATACTAATCGGTATAGATGACCGACCTGCTGCGACAATCACCAAGGATTGGTGGGAGCTTTTGGGACACATGCCAACACAAGCTGAGATCTGAAATCGCTAAGAAATCACTCAAGCCTTTAAAGACGTACCGCGACGCGCCGTGTCTACGGACAGACTGAGCTCTGATTTGAATCCACGGCGAAGAGCGTGGGAAGGGGCGCGGGCGGCGTATAACGGCTCAGAGCAGGACCGATAATTCAAAAATTATCGCCCAGAGGAACGCACCACCCGCACACAAAAACAATTACTCGCGGAAGAATGACGAAACTTTTGACAGCTTGAGCGAATACGAATACAAGCAAGCGAGCGGACGGTTCGAGAGAATGAGCGAAACATCCTACATTTCATAATAATTCGTTCCTCCTGCAAAATCACTCGATGTCACGATTAACTTAACATGATGTTACGATTTAGAAAATTCGTGACAACATTCGCTCCAAAGCTCTGCAAACACTCATCAACATCACTCCAGAAAGACTCCTTCTATTTTTCATACATTTCACTACCAGGCCCATATGAACTCCCAAATACCCACACCTCACGTTCAAATGTCACTTTCACCCACATCAATCTCGATGACGCTCCTTCTATTCAATCACACACTGCTGTACTCAGACAGTGAACAGTTTCTGCATATATGAGATGAGAAATGAATCATAGAGTCCTTGCTGAGTTTGTTCCTTTGACCCTGTAATCTCTGTCCATGGGAACCGTAGTCTCTGATGAAATTCTATTTTTTTTTCTTTGAATACGTTTGCTGGTAACCAGCGGGAGTATTTGAATAAAAGTATAAATCTAAAAATATTCGTACATATATGTGAAGCTGATCAATCTTCATTTCTTGCCGTATGACCAACGCCACAAAACACTCCACCAACATCGCAAAGTACTTTGTGACCTCATTTTCAGGCAAGGAAGTAACCTTAAATGAATGAGAAATTTTTTTACATAATATTATTATGAAGAAACACGTGTATGTGAGTGGTCTGCAGTGCCTGCAAAATAAAATCGGAAATATACTTAGTATCTGTGCCTTGTTTGGGGCTTAACTCCAAAGACCTATGTCTTGTTTGGGGCTTAACTCCAAAGACCTATGTCTGGCGAACGATAGTTTCGGAAAATGTAGCATAAGTCCTATGTCTGTCGATTGTGCAGTTGAGCCTACTAATATCTGGCAGTAGGAAGCACCGCCTCTTTTATGACGTATATGGTACCAAGCCAATTGGGACTACAGTATCTGGTGGGGTATGGCCGGATTGGGCCTGTAGAGGGGGGGTGACCCCCCCTGCCATTTCGCCACCTACCTCTGTCCCACTGGGCCCTCTCCTCATTATGGCCTCCCAATCATCCATGTCCCCATATACCCCTTGGATACCGTAGCTAGTGTGCGTAGCAACCATACTTCCTCCCTTCCTCCACTCCTCCTCACCCTCAACACCTCCCTTCCTCCCTCCATCCACCATTACACTCCCTCCTCCTTCATCCATTTCCTTTGTTTCCAGGCAGGTGGGGTTTTCCCTTGCTAGGCACCACTATCAACTTTATTTTCCTTTCATGATCATTATCTAACCTTCTTTTATGCCTAGGAATATATATTATATTGTTTACAATTATTGTTTGTATGGTCATTAGCCACTCTGGGAGATTCAACGGTTGACTTTTTTTCTTTTTTTTTCGATGATCACTAGTACGGTAACTACTGGACATATGAGCGTGAGATATACATTTTCAGCTGTGTTAGTTGAAGCTCTTGAAATCTTTAAGAAGAAATTTACAATCCAGGAAAGTAGAAAAATCGGACCCTAATTGCTATTCTGGGGATAGGTGCTCTGAGAAATTTGCTGTGTTTAGGGGTTAATGCTGCATCTCCCGTTGCCCCTCTGTCCAGCATTTTCCTTGCCAGGTGTGTTTCTCTTATTACTGTATCATCGGCTTGTAACCAACTAAGGAAACGTGTGTGGACCTTTATAAATAGTTAATAGTGTATGTATATGGTGTGTGTAAATAGGAAAACTACCTCAGTAAAATTAACTGAACCAATGATAAGTAAAACAAAAGTAAGGCAACTGAAACGCATCGCCAAGAAAATACAAATGTAAGGAAGTGATTTGTTTATTTGTGTTAGTGTATAAAATTAGAGAAGTAAACTGTATGACAAGTGAAACGACTTCAAAAAATTAGTTATGAGTGAAGTAATAATTAGTGTTATAAGTGTTTTAGGTTCTATGTGATAGTCCCATAACCGACTAAGCACAGTTTTTTTTTTAATAGTGTGTATAATAGTAAGTATATACTGTGTGTAAATGGTATGTGAAAATGGACTGGTTGACGGTCGTGTACAAGTTACATAAAGTAGTAGAATGGTCACTCGTAATCATCGGAGTATCATTAATTTTTCTCTCCAATTTAATATTTGTGAAGAAAAATAGTAAATCAAAGTTTGAGATTATCGTACCTCGCGTGAGACATACACCCTCACTGTGACGTCACAACCCACTTCGGGACCAGAGCTGCTCGCCACTCACAACAATGTCGGGGAATCACATACCAGTAAAGGGAAGATTTCTGTGATATTCAGCTGTTATTATCATGATAGGCAAGTAAGACTTAGACTTAGTGCGATAGCTCTCTTAATGATGAAGTATGCTATGTGTGTGCTTTAGTGAAGAGTTTTGTTGGTTTTAGAGACTAGTAGTGACAGCAAACCTTGCGACAACCAGGTACCCGTAGGACAACTCGGTAGCACCAAGTTTAGATGATAAAGTCGTAATGAAGTGATTAATAAACTGATTAAGCATAAGTATTGCTAGATCCTTACTTCAGATACATATAGCCCTGAAAACGGGCAGTATTACATAGGGGAGATGTCACAAAGACCAAAATATTTCAATGTTTTTTCCTACTAGATATGCCAGACCGTATACAGCTAGACCCCTGTGGAGTATTTGGTTATCTGATTTCCTGGTCTTATGTACTGGTGATATTTGAACATTTTTTTAGTATCAGCCAGTCTGATCTGGAGAAAAAGATTTCACATCCGTACCAACGACTTAAACCAAAGTTAGGGTTGATTTTCATTGACAAGTGACTGATAGGTTAGGTTAAGCTGTGTATGTTAAGATATAATTTTTATCACCATATAGCTTCATGCACACTTAATTATCTGAAATCCGGTCAAAAATATGTGGTCAATTTGACTATTAATAAAAATTCAGGATTCAGAGCAAAAATTTGCTGAAGCTAGTAGAAGTGTTTCACCTCTAGCCTGACAGTTTGCCTTGACAGACTTCTGTCTATCTATCTATCTATTGCCAGACGCCTTAATCCCGCACGGGGTGGCCACAAACAAATCGCATCCATGTCACTCTGTCCCCTGCCATTTCACTACCACGCTCCCAACTCACACCCCCCTCCCTCATATACCTCTCCACTCCATCCCTCCATCTCATCCTCGGCCTCCCCCTCCCTCTCGCCCCCTCCACCTCACTCACATTCACTCTCCTCGTCAGTCTTTCACTCTCCATCCTCTCCACATGCCCAAACCACCTTAACGTGCTTCTCCTAACGCTTCCCATCACATCCTCAACCACCCAACAACGCTCCTTCACTTCCTCATTTGTTAGTCTGTCTCTCCATGTGACTCCACATGCTCCTCTCAAATAACTCATTTCCACTGCTCTCACTCTTGACTTCTGTCCTTCCAACAGGGTCCAAGCTTCACTTCCATATGTCAGAGTTGGTATCACAATACTGTCATGTAACAACTTTTTCACTTCCATGCTCACCTCCCTGTTTCTTATCACTGCTTTCAACGAACCAGCAACCTTCCTTCCCTGTTGCACCCTTTCGAGCACTTCACCCTCCAGACTTCCATCCTTACTCATCACACTGCCCAAGTACTTAAATTCACTCACATTCTCCATATCCTTCCCATCCAATCTCACTGTACATTCACTGGCTTCACTTCTCTCGAGGACCATCACTTTACTCTTCCCTACATTCACCTTTAGATTCCGTTTCTTACACACTCTCCCAAACTCATCTACCAAGCCTTGCAGCTCCCCTTCGTCTTCGCTCAACAACACAGTATCATCTGCAAACAACACTACATGGAGTTTCCAAACACTGCCCTCTCTCACTAGGGCCGCTCCAACATCCACTGCCCGACCTTGTATCTCTTTTATAACCCCATCCATATACAGATTGAACAACCATGGAGACATGACACATCCTTGTTTCAATCCAACCTTCAAATGGAAAGATTCACTCAGTTTGCCATCCACACGCACTGCAGCCTTAGCACCCTCATACATACTCTTCACTGCCTTCAACAACTTCCCATCCACTCCATATATTCTTAATACCTTCCACAAACCTTGTCTATCCACCCTGTCATATGCTTTCTCCAGATCCATAAAGGCTGCATACAACTTCTTGCCCTTCTCTAGAAACTTTTCCACTAAGGATCTAAGAATGAATATCTGGTCTACACAACCTCTTCCCTTCCTAAAAACATCCTTGTTCTCCAACTAATTCCTCAGTAATTTCCCTAACTCTGTCAATAAGTATCCTACCATATACTTTTCCTATTACACTAAGGCAAATGCACCTATGATTACCACACACTGCTTTTTCCCCTTTTCCTTTGTACAGAGGAATAATTATACCTAACTTCCAATCCTCCGGGACTCTACCCTCCTCCCAAGCCAATCTGCACACCTTCCACATCCATTCTATTGCTATCTCTCCCCCATGCTTCAGCATTTCACCACACACTCCAGCAATTCCTGGGGCTTTCCCCATTTTAACTTTCTTCATTACTTCCACAACTTCCATCCTGGTGATTTCTTCCTCTCTTCTCACAACCCTCCTTCTCCCCACCATTCCCCAGCCACTTATACTTGCATTTCTTTCATTCTTTATGTTCAACAGTTCATTAAAATGTTTTCTCCATCTGTTTACTTTTTCTCCCTTCTCCACTAGTAATCTACCATTTTTATCTTTCACACCCCCACTGACTTCGTTGGCACCCTGTCTAGCTCTCTTTACCTCCTTCCAGAACATTTTCTTACATTCCCTCCACTTTACACTCAAATTCCTTCCAAATTCCTCATCCACTCTCTTCTTACTAATCTTTTCACCTCTCTCCTCCTCACTACATATAACTCTCGCATCCGTCTCTCTGCTTCTTCGTCGCCCCTGTTCCTTATCCACTCATTATGTTTTGTGTAAATATTGATTAACAACGTAAATACATTTATTTGTGCTTTAATCAATATTCATGCAAAAATGGAAGTATGTCAGTGCGTATTGATCTGAAGGTGAAGTATCCTCTATCTAGCACATTTTATCTCTGAAACCTGATTTTATGTTAACAGTCATATTAAGCACATTTTTTTTTAACCGAATTTCAGATAGTTGTGCATGAACTTATATAGTGATAGAAATTATAATATTTTCCCTTTAAAACTGCCGATTTGGTAAATGACCATCGATTCTGTATTTCGTCGAATCGCTTCACAACAGCAGCAATGGTGTACTCCCGACCACCACAGCTGCCTGGGTTTCATCCCTTGAAACAATGATAAATCTTTTTCTGGTGTGAATTCTCCTTGTGTTCTTGTACAGTGGAACAAAGCACCAGTGGTTATTTGCTGACTTGGCCAGGACGAAGCAAAGCTTGGCTAATCAGCAGAACCACAACCACACAGCTGGCGATCGCAGTCGTGTTTTGTGTCGGGGTTTATAGGCCTATGACGTCACAGCGACTCGAGGCGCGCGCTGTCATCAACCTCTTTTTGTGCAACTTTGAAGGCTTCTATCTCCAAATTCTTACTTTTGCTTGTCAAATTAACTATATCATAGGATAATTCAGCATATTTATCACCGAAATGTATTGTTTACCTTAAGAAAAAATCGACCGTCAACCAATAACGTGATTTAATGATAAGCAAAATGGAAATAAGGCAACTGTAAAGATTGGCCAAGGAAATAGGAATGTAAAGAACTGATTTTTATTTTAGTATTAGCATATTGAATCAAATATATGAGGTGTATAGTAAGTGAAACTAATCCAAACAGCGAAATTAGGATGAATGTTATAAGTGTTTTAGGTTGATAAGTATTTTATGTTGTAAGTACAGCTGTAGTGACGATTATAGCCCTTTTTGCTTTTCCTCCATACACCACTTTGCACAGTGGCCTGGGGAGGTGACAGTGGTGGGGAAACAATCGGCTAGCCAACGCACCTTAGCCAAGGACATGAGCATGCCTCGGAACACAGCCGCTGCGCACCACCAAATGTTAAAATTTACTCGTATTCCTCACCTCTTCATTTCTTAACACCAGTGCCTGGCCTTTGGGGGCTATTTGCAGTGGAGAGACGGACGATTGTTCAGTCTTTTCCTTGTTTATTGAATGTTCTAGGTCTCATATTGGCTGAGATAGGACATCTTCAAAAGAGGCGATATTGCGAATTTCACCCGCATGTGAGCACGGACAGTCAATATAAAGCCGAGATTTAAGGGTTAACCCATCTTATCCCAATCAAAGGACGTTATGCCACAGCACCTCACCACACCGACCAAAAAACTCAGCTTATCTAGCCCAGTGATGCCAACCAAAACTCACCTGACTTAACCTAATCTATACTAAGCAAATCTAATCATAACTATACCTCACATCTCTCTATGAGTCATCACATATCTTCTTTCCTCTCCTCCTTGGTCTCCTCCTCACCACCTTTCCATCCTCATTAAACTTAATCCATTTTTTTTCTCTCTCTCTCATCATTTTTAGAGTTTGTTCACACTCCATCCTTACAGGCACTCCTTTAATACCTTTTATTCATTTTATCTTCATGCTCTACTTTCCTTACTCTTCTCTCAGTTCCTTTTATCAGTCCCAACCAAGCCAGCGTTGCCACCCACACCCGTTGACTTGACCCCAAACGTCTGCCTCCGTTGTGCCAGCCATTCCTTCTCTTTGCAGTACAGTTTTTATCTTAACCCGTCACGTCCCGACCGATTTCCAACCTACGATACCCCAAAATCCCGAGCATTTTTGGAAAAATAAATTATTGGCTCAAACCTTCGCTTTTGGTGAGAAACATCGAAAATTCATAGTGAAATCGCGATCCTGTGCTTAAAAATGTTGATACAGGTGTCATGCAGCCTTACGTTTTTCTTCTTTTACAGGGTACCTGGCTAAAGAAATCGAACTATGGAAGGGTTAACTAATTCAAGCCACTTTCAATTACGTATTTATCTATGTATTTGGTACGAATTTATGTGTAGTAACAGACTATATTGGTTTTCACACATTTATATAGGCAATAGAAGCATTGTTCAGTCACCAAACACATCCAAATATGGCACCTTCCTTTATGACATTACCACCTCATCACTTCTGTTTGTTTCTTGTTCTAGCTTCTTTATTTCTTTGACCTCCACCTCAGGAATAACTTTCACCGTGAATTTCGTCATTGGAGAGACCGTGGGGCAACATACCTTCACTGGCCAGCTTACTGCTAACAGGTGAATTGCCCAGTGTGGGGGGGAAGGAGGGGAGGGGGGGTTGGGTGGGGCCAGGCAGTATCCTCACTTGACAACAAGTAGAGGAGGGTCTCCCACATACGCCTACCAAAAATCACCCATGAAACTTGATAACTGTCCAAATTATGACCCTTGCAATTGCGCGACGTACCCGTACGTCAATAGGTGTATCTGTGACAAAACATCGCGACGTACCCATACGTCGATGGGATTCCTCGGGTTAACACTAAATAATTTGTTATATCCTCTCCTACACCACTAATTTATTTACTTAGCCAAACCTAATTTCTAAGCCGTCCTACCTTCCTCTGACGCAAAATAAGCTTTTATTTTGTTATGTCCCTCTCCCACACTGCCACAGGTTCCAACAGCAGTAGAACAATATTGGAGAACATTGCCCAGTGAATTGTTCTTCCTACTGTCAGCCTTTCGGCGTACAGTACACAAGATCAGCTCAGACGGTTTGAATAAACACTGGCTACTGAAATTCACTGTCTTCATTCACCAAATAATTACACTTAATACTTGCCAACTACACATCACTTTTTTCACAAGTACCAGAGCTATACAATTTTCATGAACTGCGCTGATATTAAGCTGACACTAAACTAAACTCAAACTGAACTGAAATTACTCTAGTCTCTTCCTAATTCTTATATAAGCTCCCTGTTTACTAGAATTATCTACTAGCTTCTCGAGAAAGCAACAGTTGCCAACTAGGTGACATCCAAAATATGCAGAGCTTTCTTACATTATGTAGCACTTTATATTCTTTAGCATACAAACGGAGATAAAATTACATAATTTAACAAACAGTCGCATAAATAAAACAATATACAGAAAAAGAGCAGAAATAATAATGTATAACTTACAGAATAACTCCATACACAATAATAGTTCAATTTGTATATGGATGGGGTTTTAAAAGAGATATAAGGTGGGGCAGTTGATGTTGGAGTGGCCATAATGAGAGAGGGAACTGTTTGGAAACTTCCCGTACTGTTGTTTAAAGATGAAGACGAAAGGGAACTGGAAGACTTGGTGGAAAAGTTTGGGAGAGTGTGTAAGAAACAGAAATTAAACGTAAATGTAGGGAAGAGTAAAGTTACGGTCTTCGAGAGAAATTAAGTCAGTGAATGTACAGTGAGGTTGGATGAGGAGGAAATGGAAAATGTGAGTGCGTTTAAGTACTTGGGTAGTGTGATGAGTAAGGATGGAAGTTTAGAGGGTGAAGTGCTTGAAAGGGTACGACAAGGAAGAAAGGTTCCTGGTTCCTTGAAGGCAGTGATAAGAAACAGGGAAGCAAGTAGGGAAGTGAGCATGACAGTATTGATACCAACTCTAATGTATGGAAGTGAAATTTAGATCTTGTTGAAGGGACTGAAGTAAGAGTGAGAGCAGTGGAAATTAGTTTTTTGAGAGGAGCATGTGGAGCCACATGGAGAAAGACTGACATGTGAGGAAGTGAAGGAGCATTGTGGTGTGGATGTGGATGTGATAGGAAACGTTAGGAAAAACACACTGAGGTGGTTTGGCCATTTGGAGAGGATGGAGAGTGAGAGACTGATAAGGAGAGTGTATGTGAATGAGGGGGAGAGGGAGGGGGAGGCCAAGGATGAGATGGCGGGATGGAGTGGAGAGGTATATGAGAGTAGGGGGTGTGAGCTGGGAGCACGGTAGTGAAATGGTGGGGGACAGGGCAACATGGAGGCGATTTGTTTGTGGCCACCCCTTACGGGATTAAGGCGTCTGGCAATAGACAGATAGACAGACAATAGTAGGCTAACTGGCATAATTGACATGTAACGGTAAAATACGGGAAATACTGGAACTTTCTGTACCATTCCCCTTATATGTATGTGTGTATGTATTATACCTCCCTCACTGTATACCCCCCCACTGTATGCCCCCCCACTGTATCCAAAACTGCAGCGTTAGCAGTGTTCCCAGGCTCGCCGCCAACGAATACCATGTGTAACAGTCCAGTCGCAGGGCTGATGTTTGAGAGGCAACACCTATATTTCTGTGCTCCCATTAAAAGGCGTAAATATCTACTCCAGGACTTTCCTTCATCCATCAAGAGAGGGGTGTTACACTTCAAGAACTTCATAACTATCAAATCCCGCTTCTCAACAATATCCTATCCCAAACCACCACCTCTTTACTTAGCCAAACCTAACTAAAACTGCTAAATTCCCACCCCTTCCCTCCTTTAGTCTTTCATCTTCTATTTCTACTCTTCATCATAAGCTTCCTGTTCTCAACTTTTCCGTTCTGTTAAATTCTCTGTTTCCCCAGAATTCCTTTTCACCAATCCCATTCATCTTACCGACTGTTATTTCTTATTCCACTGTATTCCTTATCCAATCGTTTGTTACTTTCTTTGCCCTGTTGACCATTTGATACAAGTATTACCAGATTTCTAACCTTATGACAGTACAAGATGGTTGTCTGATACGCTGCTGTGATATTTTTCTTTATTTCGGGTTTAATTCGTGTAAGTCATGATGGCAACGTCGGATCGAGTGCCTTGAGAAAATACTTGGCAACGTCGCACCTTCGTCATTCCCTCAAACAAAATAAGGTATTATGGTAGGTTAAAATAAGATTAGGCATGCATTAGTTAGGTATAGGACAGCTTAATGTCAAAACACGGCTTCTCTTACCCGCCGAGTCCCACCGACATACGATGCACGTCGCTACTTTTTTCTGCGGCCAGACCCAGTGACATGGATCGTACATCACGCAGTTGCAAGGCCCATTGTGTGCACATTTTTCAACATTCGCGGGTGATTTTTGGTAGGCATGTGTGGGAGACCTTTCTCTACCTGCTGTCAAGCGGGGATAATGCCTGGACCCACCAACCCCCCCTTCCCCCTCTCCCCCCCACACTGGGCAATTCACCTGTTAGCATTAACCTAGCCAGTAATGGTATGTTGCCTCACTGTCTCTCCAGTGATGAAATTCACGGTGAAAGTGATTCCTGAGGTGGAGGACAAAGAAACAAAGAAGCTAGAGGTAGAAACAAACAGAAGTGATGAGGTAGTAATGTCGTAAAGGAAGATGCCATATACTGGGGGTTTTGGGTGAGTGAAAATTGCTTATAAATGCCTATATTATTGTGTGAAAACCAATATAGACTTGTACTACACATAAATTCGTACCAAATAAATGAAATAAATACGTAATTGAAAGTGGCTTGAATTAGTTAACCCTTCCATAGTTCGTTTTCATTAGCCAGGTACCCTGAAAATGAAGGAAAACGTAAGGTTGAGTGACACCTGTATAAACATTTTTTTACCTCAGGATCGCGATTTCTCTATGAATCTTCGATGTTGCTCACCAAAAGCGAAGGTTTCAGCCAAAAACAAAAAGTCAAAAATCTGCAGGCTGGGTAAAAAAGCGGTCGGGACTGGGCGGCCAATGAATTTGGGTTTGATTAGCCGAAATGTTTCATTTATTCCCAAGCGAAGGTGCAACATTATCGAATCATTTCTTGTTGAACTCTCTCCGGCGTTGCCAAAACAACTAAAACAACAGAATGACTAAGTGTGGCTGAAGAATAAATCGCGCTAGCTGGCTACCACATCCTCAGTCTTATCTCGAGAATTCACGATGTGTGTGTGTGTGTGTGTGTTTTAACCTCTTGCATCTTTATGTTTTTTTTTAACCTACAGCTTGTCGAGCTCTTCTTTCCCTTCGATTCGTGTGTGTGTGTGTGTGTGTGTGTGTGTGTGTGTGTGTGTGCGAAAATCTACAGTATAGACGTAATGAGTACGTATAGTGAATGTATATAATTATTTGCTGTAATTACAGGCAAAATATTTTAACAATTAGTGATAGACAATATGGTTTTTGCCACGAAATATCCACCATTGATTTAATCTCCTGACTCATACCATCCATCAATTAATCAACCTGCATGGAGAAACTCATGCAGTAGTCTTTGATATTTCTAAAGCTTTTGACCGAGTAAAGCACCGTTCCCTGCTGTCCATACTTCCTTGTTATGGACTAGCGTCTTTTGTTTCTCTGCTTTCTCCGTATCTCAGCAACAGAAAAATAAGAGTAAAAGTAAATGATGTATATTCCAATTTCTGCTCAAATAATGTAGGTGTGCCACAGGGATCAGTTCTGGTGCCAACCCATTTCCTGGTTGATATTAATGATCTCTTATCTGTCACCCACAATCCCATCCATTCATATGCAGATGACTAAACAATTCACAGTTCATTCACACTCAAACGCCAATTTTCAAAGTCTAAAATCAATAACTCTCAACTCAGTACAGCCTTCTTCATAAAACAAGACTTATCTATGATCAGAGAATGGGGACAAAACAACTGTGACTCATTTAATGCTAGTTAAACCAAATATATACAATTTACTAGTAGATATTGCCAGATTCGAATATTACCTTCATTGCTACTAATATTCCCAGCTCGAAAAGTATTGAAATGATCGGTGTCTCACTTAACCCACTGCGTCCCTGCAGATTTTTCATCAGTGACCTTCACTAATCCTGGCATTTTTTTTTTTTTTTTTTTTTGCTAAAGCCTCCACTTTTTATGAGAAACATCGAAAATTCATAGAGAAATTGCCCACCTGAGCCTATAAATGTGCTACAGGTGAGAATATTCTCACCTGGTTCATGCTCTTTGGGGCTCCTGGCTCCAGAGAAAACTATACTATGGGAGGGGTAACTAATTCAAACCACTCAAATTAGGTATTTATTTATTTGGTACGAATTTATATGTAGTACAAGAGTATATTGGTTTTCACACAATAATATAGGGGATATAAATATTGTTCACTCACCAAACACATCAACATACCTCACCATTTACGACATTACCGCCTCATCACTTCTGCTTGTTTCTTCTTCTGGCTTGTTTCTTCCTTTGTCTTCCACCTCTGGAATCACTTTCACCATGAATTTCGTCATTGGAGAGACCGTGGCGCGACATGTCTTTACTGGCCAGGTCACTGCTAACAGGTGAGTTGCCTAGAAAATGGCGTGGGTGGGGGAGGGGGGGTCGGGTGGGCCCAGGCAGTATCCCCGCCTGACAATGAGTAGAGGAATGCCGCCCACATATGCCTACCAAAAATCACCCGTGAAACTTGAAAAGTGTGAAATGACGGACCTCGCAATTGCAAAACATATGGATACGTCATTGGATGTCATATGACACCTCAACGTTCACCTGCAGTCACATTTCATAAGCACATCTCTTCTCAGCTACAGCCATACTTACTTCCTCTCACAACTATTCACTGCCCTTTCTTGCACCACCACCCACCCGTGTCACACCACACACCTCTTCTGCATACCCTACCACAGCACTCTTAAAACTACCATTCCGCCTCCAAAACTCCATTTTCCTGATTTTCCACTGCGTTCTCACTTTTCAACTTCTCCTGATACTCTATCATTTTCCCTCATTTAGCTAACTCACTCACTTTCAAAACCTCCCTGCCACACCAGATTCTCCTGGACATACCTCCACCCTCCCCTCTCAAACCTCTCACATCCAACAATCTCTCTCTTACATTCCAAGAAACAACCACATTGACCATCAATGCTCCATCAAAAACCTTTCCACCGTCCTGCCTCACCCATATATACTAATAAATATCTTTCTTCTCAGACAAGTTATTTCCAATTACCATCTGTCACTCATCACACATCCCTATCATTCACCATTATCATTTATTCCAGGCACACCATGCATACCAACTACACCTTCAGCTGCTACATTTCTCACTCTAGCATTCAGATCTACCATCATTACGACATTCACATTTGCTCCAAAACTCTACAGTCACTCATCATCATCATTTCTTGAAGACTCCGTCTCTTCTGCATTCATTTAGTTACCAGGACCAAATGCACTCACAAATACCCACATCTCCCGTTCATATTTCGCTTTCATCCACATTAGTCTCAATGACACCTCCTTCCATTCACTCATACACTGCTGCACTTCGGAGCTAACAAGGCCACTCCTCTCACTCATCATCTATTAACACCTTACATCCTTGCAGTCACACTTCCACACTTAGATTCACCTTCCTCTTCCATCTTCGTTTCAGGCAATCAAGGCAAACAACTCATACTTTCACACTTAGATTCACCTTTCTCTTCCGTCTTCTTTTCAATCAAGGCATACAACTCCATGTTCCTTCTCACCAACATTCTCCCAATCTCCTCCCTTTTAGCCTCCATCGTACAACATCCACGCACATTATTAGACCCAACCACCAGGGTACGGGGATAACTAAATCCCACTTCTCTTTCTATGCCCTGTCTCACTGTAGGAACTGAAAATAGAGAGGAGGGGGTCCCAATTCCCTTTCCCCTTTCCCTTTTAGTCGCCTTGTACAACGCGCAGGGAATACGACAGCAGAATTCTTCCTAACACAACCTGGCCTAGTAGTGCGTCCAGAGTGTAACCACGGAGATGGGGGGGACTCAGTCTGGCCTAATCCCAACTAAAATATCCAATACTGAACGTACTTTCCGAACTTACTAGGCATTTTACGCATTTACTAATTTC
>JAGKTI010021070.1:0-15953 GCA_018397915.1 Birgus latro | reverse complement strand
GTGACTGGCCTGATCGTCAGCTCATTACCCTCCAGGAAGAGAGCATAACCATTCCCTCCCTCAAGAGGAACAGTAACCTCCCACTTCGTTAGTGAAACGTTTCGCTCCCGATCCGTGCTGGTAATTTTGTGTGTGTCGTGTGCATTTTGTCAAATATATCACCATCTTTAATAGCAACATTATGTCCGTTTTGACAACTGAAAAATAGACTGATTGTATCGTATTCCTGCCAACCGAAGGGTTACCAATGTATGTAAGGTAATCTACTGCGTGTATCAGAAAGAGAGAGAGAGAGAGAGAGAGGGGGGGGCGGGATTATGCACGTTTAATACTTGTATAATCACACACGCATGCACATAAGCATAAAGTTATATATGCCTTTTAAGATATGAGGGATTGGGCCTAAGAAAGTGTTGACTGGCATATGCTTATATTTATAGTCTGGAATGAAGGCCAGGCTCACCCATCGGTAAGCCGGGTAAGTATACGCCTATAGAAGGATAACCAATTACGCCGTCAGTCAAAAGGATGTATTTTCCTTATTCTGCTAGGCGTTCGGTCTTAAGGTAACAGTAGTTTACTAATACAGCTATAAAAATGGACTCTTACAGGATGATAGGTTCTGTATTCAAGTCGCAATGAAAGTTACAGTATCTTTGTTCAGCAGCTTGCATGAGAAGGAGCTGAAATCAGTTACTGTATAAATATTTGTAAATTCTCCGTCAACAATAGAAAGTTTTCCGGTATGAGGGGACGGAATGACGGAGGCGAAGGATAAGGATGCGTATTGGCGATACCTGTTTGCTTAGGTAATGAACTTATTCCATTAAATACTGAACCATCATTAGCAGCCTGTTGCCACTACCTCTTACTGTTAACAGAAAAATCGCATTGGAATGATTATGTACGCAGAGTTTGTTGACACAGATAATGGCTACTTAAGCTCTCCATGACACACACCTACCCTCACCACCACCCCTCCTCTCCCTCGTCACTCACCCTCCCCGCAACTCCCACCCCCTGCTTCACCCCCAGCACTGTTTCCAGATCATTTCTGTATGTCGCTGCTGCTGCTGCCATCTACACAGTGCCCAGCGTGGAAATTTCTCCAACTGTACCTCAGTGGTGAAGTGTTTCTCATACACTGATAGATTTGGTTATGTCTCATGAGGGAAAAATACAAATAAAAACACGTAAACAGTGCAGCGTGTTCTCGTAAAGGAAGTCACGTGTCGTACACCTGAGTAAGCGGGAAGGTACCGAAATGCTACGTGACATATGGGCCACGTGCATGTATGTACCTCGGTGGTGAAGTGTTTCTTATACACTGATAAATTTGGTTATCTCATGAAAAAAAAAATAATAAAAACACGTAAACAGTGCAGCATGTTCTCGTAGGGGTAATCACGTGTCGTACACCTGACTTACTTATGTCTCATGAAAAAAAATAAAAAAAAGCACGAAAACAGCGCACGGCGTTCTGGTTACAAATTCGTAGGTGCTTGACAGGCAGCGCCACCTTCCCGCTAACTCAGGTGCAGGACATGACATTTCCCTTACGAAAACACGCTACACTATTTATTGATTTATTTTTTTCACATGAAACATAACCAAATCCATCACTTTATGAGAAACACAGAGCATTTCACCACAAAAGTACATGCACGTGGTCCGTACGTGTCAGGTGACATTTCGCTACCTTCCCGCTTACTCAGGTGTATGTCACGTTACTTCCCTTACGAGAACACGCTGCAGTTTATTTTTTTTTTTTAGACCCACGTGGCCCGTATGTCACGTAGATGGTCCGTACCTGTGCGGTAAGTCAGGTGAAGCAGACGATGTTTCTCAAGGACATAAACGTATACCATGATTCCTTGCGTAGTGCCAGTGTTGGGGAAAGTTGGCTGGCTGTGAATACAATATCTTGATTGATTTCTTTCAGCTCACATCCCTAGGCACAGCATATCATTCTCCAGTTGGCTTGCAACGAAGGAAATCTTTTGCAAAACAAAGATGAAACGGAGGTTGTCACCATAAGAGTGACAAGACTCCTCGAGGAGATCCAGTCGGAAAACGACAGTGAGAGCGACCGCTCTGGGGTGGAGGAGGAGGAGTTGACACCCTACCGCCAGGAAGTGGAGCTGCCCCGCCGCCTTCCACCATGGAAGACATCACTACCACCAGCGGCCGGCACCACTGCAGCACCCTCTCCACCTCTAGGACCTGCCAGTCCCACCGTTGTCCTAGTCGCCTCTCCAACTCCAGGCCCCTCTGCCCCCTTGGCTGAGCCAGTGTCACCGGAAGCTGGGCCATCGTATGCAACCATGGCCCCTCCACCTGCGTCTGCTGTGCAGGATGCTACGGTGACATCCTCGCAGGCCAGGTGAAGGAGGATGGTGTCCCCAGAGCCCTCTGTCTCGTCCTCGTCCGAGCCGTCCCTTCCTAGACAAGGGCGCCGTGGTCCACTGCCTGGACACGGGAGACGTCCAAGGGGTCGGAGGGCAGGCCGAATGGTATCGGCAGGCCGACCCGCTGCCTCCGCTGCCACCGCCACTGAAGAGGATCTCGTGTGGAGCAGTGGCCCGTTCACACCGAACCACGGGCCATTCACTGGCTCCCCAGGGATCAAGGTGGATATTGCAACAACTCCACTGCAGTTCTTCCAGCTCTTCTTCACGCGTTGTTGTCATACCTCACCGTGGAGTTATGATGTTGGGAAGTGAGATGAATGTTCCCGAATGTTTATTCACAGCGCTCTAATGTACGTATAGTGTGTTTTTCTGTATTTTTTTCCTGCTTATCGTGTAGAACAAACATCGACGATAGGAATATGTAGGTTTTGTGGCAAAATAAATGCATAAATGCTTGGGTGGTGAAAATAAGCCGAGAATACACGATTTTGGTGCACGCGGAGGGCGCCCGGGGGGGGGGGGGGGGAGAGTGATGTGTCGAACAAAAATCTTATGAAACTTACCCGCGCGGGAAAGGGTTAAGTGCAGTGGAGAGAGCGGAAGAAAGTGCTTGTTGGAGATATCTAAGAAGGCATGGATGAGTGAAACTGTGCCAGCAGAGTGGAAAAAGGCTGTGATTGTACCCCTGTACAAAAATAAAGGTAAGCAAAGTGAGTGCAAGAATTATTGTGGCATAAGTTTAATGTGTGGTAGGGAAGACATATGGAAGAATTTATAGAGAAAGTATGAGAGAGATCAGAAATACTGGTAAGAGATGAACAGGGTGGTTTTAGGAGTGACAAAGGATGTGTGGATCAAGTATTTACAGTGAAAGAGAGCAGAGAAGACTTGTGAGAAGGACCATAAGGTGTTTATGGCATTCATGGATCTGGAAAAAGCATACAACAAAGCAGACAGACAAAGATTGTGGAAAGTTTTGCGCATGTACGGTGTAGATGGTAAGTTGCTAGAAGTTTCTATGATGGTAGTGAAACATGTGTAAGGGTTAATAGGCATCTAAGTGAATGGTTCACGATCGGTGTGGGCATGCAACAAGGTTGTGTGATGTCTCCATGGTTGTTCAATAGATATATGGATGGGGTGATGAGAGAAGTAAAAACACGAGTAATGGAGAGGGGAATGGCGTTGGTAATGAATGGTGATGGATGGAATATCTCAAATTTGTTGTATGCTGATGATGCAGTACTACTTGCAAATACCGGACAATGACTTGGTAGGCTAGTTCAGAGTTTTGCTGGTGTCTGTCAGCGTCGTGCCTTGAGAGTAAATGCAGAAAAGAGTAAAGTGATGGTTATTGAGAGAGAAGGTGACTCCCAGTGAGATGTTACAGTGAATGGAGAGAGACTGGAATTGGTGTGAGAGTTCAAATAGCTGGGTACAGTGATAGAAAAGAGAGGAAAATGTGCAAAAGCAGTGGAAAGTAGAGTGACAAGAAAAGTAGCAGGGGCAATGAAGGCCTTGTTAAGAAACAGAGGCTTCAGTGTTGCAGCTGCACGAGGCTTACATGAAAGAGTGTTAGTGCCAACTTTAACATTTGGATGTGAGACAATAGTGTGGCATGAAAAGGAAAAGTCAAGAGTAAGAGCAGTGGAGATGGGACTGCTGAGGAATGTATGTGGAGTGCAGAGGGTGGATAGGATATGAAATAATGTGATTCGTGAAAGATGCGGGGTGAGGAAGTCTGTGGACACCAGAAGCGAAGAGTGTTACTGAGGTGGTATGGTTATGTGGAGAGAATGGTTAACAATAGCATGGTGAAAAATGTTATCTGAGCGAATCTGAAGGAGGGAGGAGGCGAGGTAGGCCAAGGAGAAGGTGGAGAGATATGGTGAATGAGTGTGAGAGGAAGAGAGGTTTGGAAGTTGCTAAGGCTAGGGAACTGACAAGAGATCAAGTTGGCTGGATGAATGTTGTGAGGAGAAGTGAATGATCAGGGATTTGCACCCCTTTTTAACATGGCAGCGTCCGGATTGACTCTATCGGATACGCTTATGTGAAGCTACAAAACGTGGTGAATGTTTTTGGCGTAACCGACAGAGCCAGGATTCCGGGGGCTTGAATGATGAGTGAATGGAAGCGTGGCCCATTGGACTGGGCAAATTTGGCCTGTCTGGACGTTGCTACTCCCCACCCTGCCCTAGAGTGGGAAAGGATGTCCGGATGGTGATGAATGATGATAAATTCTTACTAATTACTCATATCAATCAACCAATCTGTCTGTATATCCATCCATCCATCAGTCCATCCATCCGGCCATCTATCTATTCATCCATGTCTCTCTCTCCCTCTCATTATCTATCTGTTTATCTCTCTATCTATAAATGTGTGTGTGTGTATGTGTGTTTGTACAGTTATGTAAAAAATGCACTCTACCTTCACAAAATCTACTACTGTAATAAACCTAAACTCATAAACCTAGCCACAAGCAGCTGTACAGCATATATGCATATAGTCATAAACTCCATTACCTGTTCTGAAATTACGATCCACCTTCATAAACGTTGCAAACAGTGTTCAGTGTCGTTAAATTATACTCTACAGTTACAAATAACAATTTCATTTCATAGTTTGAAACAAACCAATGGACATCATTTTTAGTTCGCAGAATTAACATAAATCATTGGCTCAGACAGGAGCCATATCTCACTTAAAGAGAAATTTTTAGATCTTAATGTGATAGACAGGAAGTTGTCATGTGTGTACGTAGCTGGTAACTGTCCCTTGAAGCTGCTGGAGTCTGGATATTTTACCAATTAACTGGGGCAACATTGATGTAAATTTGTCAGTATCTTGACTCTGTCTTTTCGAGAGTAGCTTCTAATGTTTCAAGCAAAAACATAACCGTGTTATGTATACACCCTTAAGACATTCAAAGCTGAGGGGGAAAAAAAAAAAACTTACGTTTTTGACCTCCTAATAAAAGATCTGTCGCAGCTTAGGGGGTTAAGATTAAACACACACACACACACACACACACACACACACAAAAGGCTTGTCTTGTCTATTGACTGAGAAATGAAAACCAAGTCAAATCACAGCGATACTTTGTTTTTCAGACTCAAAGAAAAAAGAAATTGGGTGTTGCTTGCATTTTGATTTCGGAGTTCTCATACTCGGTTCACTTTACCATTGCCTATTATTTCCATCTCTCCATCCTGAAAGCTGTGTTGTAACAGGCGAGTAGCACTAATGGGTGTCCCGCAAGTCACGCACCATGGGGAAAACTGAAGTTTAGAGTATTTGTTCGAAGTGCTGACCATTCTTCCTCGTCAAATTTTTCAGACAAGTGACCCACTTTTCGAGGACACGTTGTAAGATGTCTGGAGTTACTTCTTTGCATGCAGCTATGATTCTTGACTTCAGATGAAGCAGTGATAATATCTTCTCTGGATACACATCGGCCTTTAAATGACCCCAAAGGTAAAAATCCAGAGGTGTGTGAGATCAGCGCTACGCGGGGGCCAGCAGGATGATCTCAGTGCGTTTCTGTTGGTCAACATCGTTATGCAACTGTATTACAAACCCTGCAACAGAAAAACACATAATTAACTTTTTCCCCTATGGTGCGTGACTTACGGGACACCCTGTCGAGTATAATGCAAATCACGAAGAAGTAGCCTACACTGGACAAGAGTAGAGCCAGGGCATTGTCTTTTTTCTGCCACTGAGCTACGCGAAACAAGCTGAAAATGGATGATAATCTGGGCCAAGTTATGATGAAAATGGCATAGTTGATGTTGTTGTTGCCTACAAATTCAGTCATCCAGACAGACACAAGGCTGGACCTGTGTGTTGACTGGGTAACGAAAACCATACAAGATCACAGCGACACTTGATGATGTTCAAACGTCAAAAATTTGGGTGTGGTCAATCTTTCGGTATTAGATTTATTAATATTTTTAACTTTGGCTCTAGACGATCAGGAGAGAGAGAGAGAGAGAGAGAGAGAGAGAGAGAGAGAGAGAGAGAGAGAGAGAGAGAGATACTCATCACTCGGATACAAGACTAAATTTTAAGTTGCAGAGGATGTCTCGTAACACCTCATCATGTGAGATTTATTTTACCTATTACACCTCAACATTCTCTTTCTCTCTTCTGTGTCATTTATATTATGCTCCATCCCCTTAGGGATGCACCTATTATGATGCGGCAGGGGTAAACCAGTTCTGCTGTCGGGCCCTGCCACGGATGTTGGAGATTGCACTGTGCAGTTGACCCTCGTGCGGTGTGGTGCGGTGAGGCTCTATCCCTTCTTCCCTTGGGGCTAAGATACGAGTAAATATGTGTGTTTGGGTGAGCAGATTGGGAGTGTGTCGCACTGTCTCGGCTACCCCTGAGATAGATATTATGATTATATTGCATGGGGGTGAATCCGCAGAATACATTACAGCAGACAGGTTTAATGTGCAGAGAAAATCGCTAAGGAAGAGGTGCTGTCAGAGGCAGCTGCTCCCTAGGATGAAGCACAATACTATATAATAAATCTTCAGAACGATCCTCTCTCTCTCTCTCTCCCTGCATGATTGTGCACATTGCGTGTGTGTGTGTGTGTGTGTGTGTGTGTGTGTGTGTGTTAAGCACACACTGCCATTTACATACTATTCCTCCACAGGTCGGTTCCTCCACCTGGCTCCTCCACATCCTGCATATGGAAGGGATCTACCCAAAGCCACAGCAACTCCACAGCATCCACGAAACGTTTGGAAAGCGAGTGAATGTCAAGTAAGGATGATACTACGATGAAAGGGGAATAATTTGAAGATTTGGTTTAACATAATAAAACATTCTCTCTCTCTCTCTCTCTCTCTCTCTCTCTCTCTCTCTCTCTCTCTGGTTCATTTGTTTATCTTGCTTATAACACATGGATTTCCCGTACTTTATTCCAGGGTTGTTAACTCTGAGATTTTGCTGATAGATTTGACGATTGTTTAAAAATCGCTCCGCTACTTTTTCTGCCTTTTAGCGATTCGGCGACATTTTAGTTACTTTCCCCATTCTCTGGCGAAAATTTTCTTTCTTCCTTTCTGATTTATGATGTTCCACTCCACCAATATGTGGTGCTCTGCAGAGATTGTATGTAGGGTGAAAGATGCTCGTAAGTGTGACTGTTGTGTTGTAGTGGCTTTCGATGTGTGTGTAGTTTGTGTAATTGGCCCACACAAGCCGACTGGGTGCAAGCATACTTTATAGTATGCGACACTGGTTCAACTACAGCACCCCTTATGTCCGCCATAAAAGTACTTGGTCGGAAGAACGAGCACCCCTTATGTCCGCCATAAAGAAAGTACTTGGTCGGAAGAATGCCCCCAAAGTTTATCACCCTGGTGGGGCGCGAACCCTCGTTCTTCAGTGTATGAAAATGCACACTTTACCACTGTACCACAGATTTTGAAGACGATTTTTTATGAAAGTAATATATGAGCAAATTAACATCAGCTAAAAAAAAATAATAATAATATAAACTAGAACACCGTATATTTGTCCAAGAAAAATAAATTGATAAAAGAAAAACTTCCCATAGCCGTCCCTACTAGAAGCAAAGAGAAGAGACCTTCAGGTCAAGGTCACTGATCTTGTGCACATCACTTTAGGTCATCACATCTATAAGTCCACCAAGATTGGTGGCTCTAGCTTTAATCCTTCATAGAAAATTGGGTGACAACCATACTATCCAGAAAAGTGCCAATTTTTGACTCAATGCGATTTCAGAGAATAATCAACCGATTGAAACTACTTTTTTCTGCACTGCGTCTACCTTAAATCAAGTGTCTTCAATAGAATGTACACTTTCACAGATAACATGAACACTGGATTGGACACTCTGATTCCCTGATTTGCAGTAATGGCCCCAAGACCTAAAAATGATCCTTCACATTCTGTCCTCATTATCTTGGCTTGTGGTCAACAGAAGTCAAATAAAAATAACTGTTGCACAAAAACAAATGTATCTAACACAAATCTTTCAAAGAGAGCAATTGAACGTCATTGTACAATACATGGTATGTCAACTCTTTTCCACACCTGTTAGCTTGCACCGCTTATCGTCACTTTGCGACCTTCACACTTCACCATACTGAGGGGCATTCAAGCAAAAATAGACTTAATTTGAAAACACAATTGGGAAAATTATTATCAGGTAGGCTACACAGATTATTCCAGCAGTAGAATATCAACTGTTTGAGAATCTTTGTAAGTAATTTGATGAAAATGTTTGGTACTGTTTCGTGCAATGTTTCTGCATCAACCCCCATGGCCCAGATTGGTGACTAGTCAGCAAGTCATTGATGTGGTGCACAATAGATACACGTTAAATACAGAGATCGCTAAGAAATTACAAAAGACACAGTTGACCCAAACCAGCTTTAAATTTAGCTTTCATGAGGTCTCATAGCCAAAGCTGCAAGTGTCCAACCTTACTGGAGGAAAACCAGTAGTGTAGGTCCTGAGCTGGGTGATGTAATAACTTTCTTTGACTTTTAAGGCAGTGCCGATGAAAGTGTAGGCAAACTATTAATATGATCATGAACACATTGTGCTTTCAGTTACCAGCCAAACATGCTTCTCACCTAGTCCAAAGATACTCAAGGAGGCCTTCTTACACACACGTGACTCATTATTATTATACTTGATTGTATAAGTCACAGTATCACTGTCTGGGACTTTGCAGGTGTACTGGTACGGCATTTGGTTGAGTGATTGCCGGTACAGTATGCTGTTTATTTTAGTCAGCAAGACCCAAGCAATTTTCTACCTCTGCCTCAGTTATAGGCCTTGTCAGCTTCTCAAAGCATCCATTATTACATTCAGGCCCAATTTTACGCTGTGAGATATTTTCCCCAGTGCCATGACTGACGAATGCCTTACAGAATTACATACCTTCACTTTGTCGAGTTTCCCTTCTCATTCGGACATTCCTCGCTATTTTTCTTGTTGGAAAGTTTCTGATACCACAACTCCTATCTCCTCATCTTCCTCACGCAAAGACACATTGTTGCTGCCACTCATAATGCTATTATTGTCGTTAAATCAGTAAATATTAGTATAAACACTGGAAGATACACTCACTACTGTAAGCTTAGCCGCCAAACTGAATGTAGATTGTAAACATTCTTAATAGTGCATGGATGGAACACTCTGATTGGTCTGCTGATCATAAAAGTGCGGTGATTGGCTCCCTGATTGAGAGCTGCTCACTCATTGGGTGATGCCAGAGGGAGGGAGCATACTGATCAGAGGAAAGCTGCTCTCAGTGGGATTTTCAACCATAATTGTTAATTCATCCTCAGATCACATAGGGATGAGGGAACACAATGCTATACTGCTCTGGGACCATTACTGCAGTGACGGGAGCGCGATTCTGGAAAGTCTCCAATCCAGTGTTTATGTTATCTGTGACACTTGGTTAGACTACTGGAGCACTAGTGTGATGGGTGAAACTTTTTTTTTTTTTCAGTTTTTCAATGCGTGGCTAAGTTAGAGGCAATACGCATTGCAAGTCATCGTCAATAAGCATCCTGTTTTGGGGTCTCTTTTTTTTTTTTTTTAAGCATACAAGCCCACTTTGCAGCAGGGGCGTAGCCAAAAAGTTCACAAGAGGGAGGGAGAGGAAGATGTCTATAGATTCTTGAAAAGGTGAGCGAAGCAAGCCTCCAGAGCCGGGAGGTGGGGGGGGCGCTGTGAGCCCCCGCCCAAGAAAACTTTTGAAAAGTAAGTAATTTTAGGGGTTTTCTGAGTCCTATGAAACTATGTATTGGAATATTTAGATGATAACTCATTATTGTGAAAATGCCAAACATATGTCAAGAAAATGATTTTGGCTGAAAAGGAAGCTTTTTAATGATAATTATGGAATACGAAAACAAAAATGCATCTGGGAGTCTCATCATCTCCCTCTTTCTCCCTCTCTCTCTCTCTCTCTCTCTCTCTCTCTCTCTCTCTCTGTATCTATCTGAAGTGATTTATTTACCTATTTATTTATTTATTTATTCATTCATTTTTTTTAATTTTACTATTTTTTTTTTTTTAGCCCCATACGATTTCAAGACCTTCAAGGGTGGGGGGGACCACCTCCTCCGGCCCCCCCACCTTTTACCCCTGCTTCTCAGCGGTATATAACTGCAAATGGGATCAGGTTCTTGAGTGCCTACTGTGACAGAACGGTGCATTCTTTACCAAGCTTTACCCATAAGGTTAACAGATACTGATCATGATAATCGTGTGTATTTTCTCATAAAAAAAAAAAAATCACTGAACAATGTTTTACCGATATTACCCTGTTGGAAAGGCAAACTTGCCCCTTCGGGGGTAATTACCCTCATGTTAAGTACCACAACTCTAGGCCAGACAGGTTTTAACCCGTCCAGTCCCGACCGGTTTTTTACCCAGCCTACCCCCAGATCCCGACCGATTTTAGACTTTTTGTTTTTTGGCTGAAACCTTCGCTTTTGGTGAGAAACATTGAAAATTCATAGATAAATCGCGATCCTGAAGTTAGAAATGTTGATACAGGTGTCACTCAACCTTACGTTTTCCTTCTTTTTCAGGGTACCTGGCTAAAGAAAACGAACTATGGAAGGGTTAACTAATTCAAGCCACTTTAAATTACGTATTTATTTTATTTATTTGGTACGAATCTATGTGTAGTGCAAGTCTATATTGGTTTTCACACAATAATATAGGCGTTTATAAGCACTCACCCAAAACCCCAGTATATGGCACCTTCCTTTACAACATTACCACCTCATCACTTCTGTTTGTTTCTACCTCTAGCTTCTTTGTTTCTTTGTCCTCCACCTCAGCAATCACTTTCACTGTGAATTTTGTCATTGGAGAGACCGTGGGACAACATACCTTTACTGGCCAGGTTACAGCTAACAGGTGAATTGCCCAGTGTGGGGGGGAGGAGGGGGAGGGGGGTCAGGTGCGGCCAGGCAGTATCCCCACTTGACAGCAGGTAGAGGAAGGTCTCCCACATATGCCTACCAAAAATCACCTGCGAATCTTGAAAAATGTTCACACGACGGGCCTTGCAATTCGGTGACGTACAATGCACGTCGGTGGGTCTGAGCGTGACATAAAGTAGTGACGTGCATCGTACGTCGGTGGGACTCGGCGGGTGAGCAAAAAGTACACCTAGCGTTTTACACCCAAGCGGCTAAATGACTCGAGATATAATAAGTGGCTTACTAGACTCGAAAAAAGACGACACTTGCAGCTATTGCAAATACTGCAAGCATTCCTTTAATGTAAAACTAAGTGACACTGAAAAGCAACACAGCACAGTTCTTACATCTTTCAACCCAACAAAATCTTCCACAGGAGTATCTCCTGCTTTTTAACAATATGTAGCTCAATCCTTCATATTCTGTAAACATACTTGGGGTTTCATTCTCTCGGGATTTATCTTGGAAAGATCATATTACTTCTTTCGTAAAATCTTCTGCAAACAGATTAGGTGTGCTAAACCAGCTTCGTGCATTCTTTACCCCTGCACAGGGGCGAATAAAACACGTGTTTTATTCGCCCCTGTGTAGAGTACTATAACTCTCACGTGCGGGGAGGTTCCCCACATATAACTCTTTTCAGCAAGCTGGAGTCAAAGGCTTTTCGTCTCATTAACTCTCCTCCTCATACTGGCTTCCTTCAACCAGTGGTGGCACCAGGATTTTCAAAGTGTGGGGGCCAATGGAGGGCAAGGAAAAATGATGGGGGGGGGGCAAATATGTATGCCCGCGGAGTGCTAAGTACAAGCAAAATCGGGTGGGGTCCAGGGGCAAAGCCCCGGTGGGGTCCCAGGGGGTCTTAAGCCTAGCTCGCAGCAAGGAGTGGGGTTGGGGCATTTAGGTGTTATTCTAGGAGGAGGTATTAGAAGGTTTTATGCATACCGGCCCAGGACCATACACTGACTAAGAAACTTGATGATGCCACCTCCTAGAGTGGCTGACCATAATGGGCAAAACAGGGATAACCTCTTCTCTGTCATAATGCCTCTCAATTACCATTTCCAAATCTATTTATTTTGTGATTGCAGGAACAAATCATATTAGTGGTCTTTTCTGGTCATTTTTCTTCTTGTATTGCCTTTATTTTTTTATTTCTTTCAATTGTTCTGGATCTAACTGGGGAGGCAAAGATTCTTACTGGGGGGCATTTGCCCCCCATCCCCCCCCCCTTTTCCGCCAATGCCTTCCACCCCCCTCTTCCCCCCCCTGTTGCATCTTTATCTCTTTTCTGTCGCTACATCAGTGGTCACTACTCCGCTGAACTGTGCTTGCATCCCTCCACCTCTAGGATGGGTGTGTAGCACCCGTGTAGCAACAAACTTTCATCCCATTGCCTTCAAACTCTCAAATACAAGAGTTAACAATTACTCTTAGTTCTTCATGTATCCAACACATCAGCTCTGGAACTGTCTCCCTTTGTCTGTATTTCCTGCTGCCTATGACCTCCAGTCTTTCAAATGCAGTGTGTCCAGGCATCTCGGAATGAACAGTTCTTGAATTTGGCTCTCTGTTATCTTGTTTTTTTTTTTCTTGGAGGGAACAATCTTCCGGGCTTCTGGTCTTTGATTCCTTCTTACTTGTATAAACGATAAAAAAAACTCACAACCACAGGAAAGCAGTAGAACCATTTAGTTCTGAGAGGAAAGTTATTCCACCTGAAAATGGAAAAAGGAATGACACCAGGTAAACGTTTCGGTAGAGTGGTTTATCGTAGTTCACCGCTGTCACCAGTCTCGATTGCGTAGTTTATCGCACTTGGTTCGTTATTACCGCTTGCCACCAATCTCAGTGACGAATTTTATTGTTGTATAAACAGTTAAGGCGTATTTTGATTGTACTGTAGTTCGGTTCGTTGTTACCACTCGCCACCAATCTCGGCGACGTAGTTTATCGTAGTTTACCGTTGTAGCAGTTCAGGAGAGTAGTCTGCTGCGTATATCAGTGAATGTATAAACTAATATCGATGAGCGATGTATAAACTCGTAAGGCGTAGTTTGTCGTGGTTTACCGTTGTTCACCTTTGTTTACCGCTGCCACCAATCTCGATAGGGATAGCATGGTCGTAGGTGTAGGGAGATAGGGAAGTCGATTGTGGATCGTCAAGCACAGTCAAAACAAAGTCGTGAAATGTAGTATGGCTTAAATTATTGCTGCTAATTAAATGGTAGGATGTCAGCCAGAGTGAATAGGTGGGTCTCTCTATCTTTCACCTCCCCCCTTTCGTGTATCAGCGAGGCGGGTTACAGCACTCTTGGGTTACGGAGTTTTATTGTACAGTTATATCGAATAGTGATTTACAGCATAACGTAGCGTGACGGCCAAAGTCTCCTAGCTGACCCTTGTGTCGGGCCTTCTCTCTAGCCCCTTTCTCCCCTTTCTGATCTGAAGGGAATCTCTCGGACATTATATACAGCTTGGAGCGGAGGTGTGGTGGTGTAGTGTCTGGTAGATTTCCATTGACGTGGACTAACCGACCAGGGCTGGTTACTCCACGTGTTTGAATACGTCATGAAATTCTTGGTCTCTGAACTACAACGAGGCTGTTTGAGGTACATCATATGTTAAGGATTCTTGATGGTCTGGGACAACAAGATTGTGGATAGACCTCATGTGGGTTGACATTCCTAGTGAGAAACTGTGTATGTCTCCAGCAGACACTACGTCCTGTAGCCTACACTGTGTTTATGAGATATATACTAGTGCCTATATAATGCCTACATATCGCTCGGCCATGCCCCTGTCGTACCAACGACAGTAAATAGCCATAACATATTAATATATATATAATATCTATTAATATGTTATGATTATTTAATGTCATGACCGAGCGGTATGTAGGCATTATATAAGCACTAGTATATATCTCATAAAAGCAATGACGTATCTGTGTTGCCATTAGATAATATTCTAATGAAAGGACAACAATTATAGTGACATTACTGGATATGCTAGAACCCAACGAGTACGATGCTGATGCAATAGGTGATGCCACGAAACTGTCAACAATTATGAACTAGCTTTCCAGAAACTGTTAGCACTTGGGACTGACAATGCCTCAGTGATGTCCAGCTTTAATAGTGGTGTTTATGTGAACTTAAAGGCGGAAGTCCCACGATTGGCGCTAATCAAATGTGTGTGTCATTCACTGCAACTTACGTTGCACCCGATCAACTTCCACGGCACCTCGAAACTTTCAGGTGGTTCTCACACTCGTCTGTAAGAAAAATAAGGTATAAGGCGTCTATGGCTCGTTGAATGGAGGACATACCCCTTTAAAACTAGTGCAGTTAAGTCAGACACTAAGGCTAGTGACTGAAGTTGACATACTCAGAATTCTGAACCGGTGGATTGAACTCCAAACCTATTTCGAACTTGCACGGAAAGAAAAGCGCTGTTATAATGCTCAACTTCTTCATGCAATGCTTTGTGATAGGTCAGACTGTATGTTTATGTGTTTTAAAGTACTTTCTGGGAGAAATTCTGTTGTTCAACAAAAACTTTATAGCCGAGGTGAATGAACCAACAAAATTGCTGAACGATTTGCTTCAGGTGATTGACTCCCTGTGCTAAAAGACCATCCCAGGAAAAAAAAAAATGTCTCAGCAGAAAGTTTCCTGGAATCTTACCCGTATTTCGCTTATGAGTTGGAGAGAGAAATGAGGGACTGAAAGTTTCCTGATGAGGCAGTTATTCGTAAAACATGTGTCCATTTGTTACTGTATTTGTGAAGCAAATGGGTAATCGCTTGCCTGATAACGTTCTTGTCTTGCGGTCAGTGTCATCACACGTTCTTGAAATTTAAGAAACGGTTATCTTGCTCTATTTTTCCCCCAACACCTGTAAATTTTACCGGGATCAGCATTGACCTCCTGTGTAAAAGAATTTTGACACATTGTGCCTTAAACCCTCCAATTCATTTTTCTTTTTTTTTTAATTCTTGCCGCCTCTAGACGATGTTATTAATCTCAGGGAGAAACATCAGCATGTGAAGCAGTTATTGGTGATTGTTTTGAGTAAGTATTGTCCGGCAACAGGCCTACAACAAAACTGTGTGTTATTTCTATGTGGTAAACGGGTAATATTTTTAGCCTGACCCCACAGGAAACAACTGGGTGAGGCTCAAGCAGCTGAGTGGCTCTCCAGTGTCACATCTATAATGACGGTCCGACATCCACTGGCACGTCTGGTTTCCGCCTACAGGGATAAGTTTGCTGATGGGAAGCAGCTGATTCAACCCCAGTCAGTGGGTCACTACAGGTACCGTTCTGACAGAGGTTCAGTATCGACATAAATATACGGTAATAGAAGCCTGGTCGCCACCTACAGGGATCAGGTCACTGGTGGAGAGGAGCCCAGACACCGGGTCAGTATGGATACCACATGAATACAATACAGGTTCAATACAAAGGGATATAAGGATAACAGAAACTGTCAGGGTGAAACTAAAACAACCCTAGTCACACAGTCAGTACAGGTATGG
>JAGKTI010021069.1:0-15954 GCA_018397915.1 Birgus latro | reverse complement strand
GTGTGTGTGTGTGTGTGTGTGTGAGGGGATGAGGGGGGGGGTGTTGAAGCTACGCACCGCTGGACTTAATGCAGGTGTAATTGTTGCTGGGATCCAGTGTACTGTACGTGGTTATAATATAAGAGTGCCAGTACATTGTTTATAGATATAATAGATTCTGACATAATTTTACGGGATATGTTCACAACCATGTAGCCGACAGGTATCAGAAGGCCTAAGCAAAGAAAAGGTACATATTATATTTGACTGCCACTTTAAGCAGGCATTCCGACATTTTTTCTTCGTATATCTTATTACAATGGACATACATGATGTTGGCACCCAGTAAAGGCATTAGATGAGCGTAGAGTATCAGCACTTAAAACCAAAGCTGCATTAAATGCACACAAGAATACTGTTCGACAGGACATAGCTTGTGACTGG
Source organism: Birgus latro (assembly GCA_018397915.1). Lineage (NCBI taxonomy): Eukaryota > Metazoa > Arthropoda > Malacostraca > Decapoda > Coenobitidae > Birgus > Birgus latro. Next base: position 15,531 of record JAGKTI010021069.1, on the reverse strand, counting down.
ATAACGATATGGCAGTGGGTGGCGCTGATGTCGCCTCAAAAAAGTGATCATATGGTAAATCAAATAAAACATTTGGTGACGATGAATATCCTAAGACATTCGTAGGCTTAAGGCCTATAGGAAACACAAGCAACAAGTAACACCCACCACTTATAAATAATTAATGAAATTATCCCCATTATTTAAAAACTGTATTTTACTATGACAAGAAAGTGCCGAACACACTTGTGGCAGCTAACTCAGCCATCCTGTCATTGACTTCGGACCGCACGTGCTGTGAATGTTTATATGCCTACCATATACTCTGATATATTTGTGAAAGAGGAAAAATTACATTTTACCCAAAAAATCTTTTAAAATGTGCAGACTTTTTTCTAAGTTAAGAGACGTAATAGGTAGGCTAGTGAACCCCTATCTTATGTACAGAAGACATTTGTTTCTATGACATAATTTTATGGGTATGGAGATGTTTGTGCCGGCAAATTATGTATTGTACATATATTTATAGATATCTAGAGATCTGTTTCCAAAACAATGAGCATCTTTCACTGACGTAATCGGGAATTATATACAATTCATTATTTTCAGCAAACCATGGTTATCTGAGTGATTTGCATTTGATACATGGCACCCAGTTAGTTTCATGAATGAAACTGAACGACTAAAATCTAAACCACCAAAAAGCATTTTTCATGATCGAGTAATATTGACTACAGTATGCGATATTAACTATATAAAAAAAAAAAAAAAAAAAACCAAGGAATGGTGAGCTTCTGATCCGGTAAAACCGTACGTAATCTATGTATAATGGGCACCTAAACTGTGCACGTTCATGCCATGCTTTCTGGTTCCTGCGAGGACTTTGATTTGTTGGTTCAAGGGACACCATTTTCTGTCGCACCCACAAGGATGAGCAAATCCAGTGTGGGCCTCAAACAATGTCACTCTCTCAATCACCTTACCGTCTTTGAAGAGTGATAGATAGCAAGCTACATCCGTAGAGTTTTGTGTGTCATTCTAATTTTTTTTTTTTTTTTTTTTTTTTTTTTGTCCGACTCTGGGCACAGGCTTTACAGCCTGCTATCAAGGCCCAGCCGTCCTCCCACACACCACACACCTCTACATGTCACCACTTCGGCGCTTAACACCCACCGTCCATATTGAATACATGCTAGGGCTGTCTCATACAGGACTGGTGTATTGGTATTAGCGGGGTTATTTTTACGACATGTCGGCGGGTCTTCTGGTAGATCAGTAAAGCCTGATTTAATGAAATTCAAATCCTTAAACTGTTCCCTGCACCAGCGAGGATTCGAACCTGGGTCCCACGGGACTGCAAGCCAACTCTCTACCGATCGAGCTACCGCCTCCCCTAAATGTGGAGGAGGGGTGTCGAGAACTGGGGGCAATTGGTCTTTTGTCCGGTGTGCGTCTGAGTTTTGTTCAAGATGTTTGTGGTGGGCATCTGGAGTGTATATACGGTGTGTCTGAGGGATGTGTTAAAAACAGAGGACACCTTTTGGGATGTCCTGGGGCGATGGATTTGGCTGGATTGGATTTGGCTCTCAAAGTTGTCTTTTACTTTTGTTGTCGCAAGTGACCCTATCTCATCTAATTTTACAAGCATGGTTATCGGTGTGGAGGAATTTTTGACTGTATGGCGAGAGGCGTATGTGGAAATCGTGTTGGAGTGGTTGTACTGATAAGTGAGAGCCTGCATATGTCATCAGGGGAATCTCGACAGAAATGAAACAAGTGAAAACACATGGAAGATCATACTACTGCAGTCTCTTAAAGAACTGGCCCCGGGTGGATGTGAATACAAGTTTGGAGGGTTCGTAGACTAACACATTACCGACCCGACCGCCGAAGGCTCCTTAGGAAAATTATTAATCTTATTTGGCAGCCAGCATAACATCGAACTCAGTCACTGTCTCCAAAGTGTCCTCTTACATGCTACCGTATGCATGGAGGAAGAATACTACATAATACAATCTGCAAATACGAGTATATTATAATTATCAGTTTTTTCCTCCTCTTCAGCCCAAATCTTTATGCATGCATTTTATTGGCAGTGAAGTTCGGTTTGGATAATAGTATCTCTCAAGTTTCAGTTGTACAATTTTAACACTCTTATATAATATTCTGGAAAGATTGGTGGGATTCAGAGATTTCGTAAGTGAATTTCTAATGTCATTGTTCACTTCTTTGTTATTTATCGCAGCGAACTGAGTCAGTATCCATGTTCTCAGTTGTACGATGCAGCGGGAAGGCCAGAGGGTGCATACCTGAAGAAGGTGGCGAGGGTTCAGTACCACCCGCGAGATGGTAGCTCAGGCAAGGCAGGCAGGGACACCCAGGGGGGAATAACTTATGATGCAGGAGATCAACATGGCTGAATACCGGACTGATGTCTCGAGGCTGGGAAGAGGAAAAGAGGATGTGTAGATGGGCAGACTGAGGTAGCAGTGGAAAAGTAAACCAAAAAAAGTATCTATATTCACCCATTCCCACATATTTTGCCAGAACTGTATTATACCTGTACAAATGCCTACCTGTTCTGTTAGCTGAATATTGGAATGAAAAATGCATTCAGCTTACTAAACGTTCCCATTTGGTTTGTAATTGTTTATTAGGGTACAGAACATGCATATAATATTAGCTTTCTTCAAGCTGTAAGTTTGTTACACTTTACTAAAAAGACAATTCTTAAGGCCGCATAAGCCAGTAAACATGACCATAAACCAGATTGGTGGGCAGACGCTCGTTTCACTGGGATCTCCCGTTACCTTGGCCGTTTTTCCTGGACAGGATATTACAGCGACTTTTCTCTCTAATATCTGCTGCCACAGACGGGATGACTGCAGAATATTGCTCAGGGTATTGCCCAGCTCGCCTTTATGATTGTATGACGATACAATGCTTGTTAGATGAGAAGGACCAAGCAAGGAGGCTTCGGGTGCGATCCATTCCTCATTACTTGGGGTAGAGAGGATCCAAACCTCAGGTGGGCTTGTTATCTCGTTTAAGATTTTTATTTCGAAATATTATATGAGCAAGGGGAAGTAGGCGGTGCACTGGTTAGCACGTTTATCTTGCAACTGGTAAAACCCGAGTTCGATTTTCTAACCGGTCAAAATGGTGGATTCTATTTCCCTCTTCTCCCAGCCCACTCAGCACTATAGCTGGAGACATGGATGTAAACAGAAAAAGACTGAGGCTTAGTAATAATTGTTTACATACCTTCCAACACTTGACAGTCGCAAATTTAATTCTTTCTCATATACTTAATAAGGGCGAACAGAGGGACAAAGTATTGAACAGAGGAGCAAAGTGCTGAAGTCTTATTTATTTTGATACAGTTTTATCCTACATAAATATCAGTTGCGATAGGATTATTTTGACATTCTTTTCCCAGTCTTCCGCTTGACCAAAGTTTGTTTATTGTCGGATTTCAGTCATGCGAGAGTTCCTTAGCTTAAAGTAAGTGACAAGGCACCAGATTTTCATGACATTTTCTCAATTTATCGTATCATGCTTGCATTTCGCTTACTTATTAGTAGAATGTGCTTAATAGGAGTTTAATATACTGCCGGGTGAAAGGAGAAATGTTTTGTTTATCAGAGATCCGTAATTTGGTTTCCAGGCCATCAGAGAATAACATATGTCTTCTCTGATTTCTTACAGCAACAAAGAAATTGGTCATTAGTATCGTCCTGAAAGCTGGAATGGTTTATTGATCAGCAGGAGTAACGTGGTCGGAGTGGGATGAATAACTGGTCCCGTCTGCAGGCCATAAAGGGTGCAGTTGTGACAGGGTGGGTAAGAAATGGACTAAGGATCGCAAGCTGTCGCGGGAATATTGGGATACTCTTATTTTGATTACAACAATTTTGATTGCTCCCTTATATGGCTCACTCAGTATTTGACAAGAACTTCCCGCTGATATGAAATTGTAGTGGATCGTGATACAGGCTTTATACTAGCATGTAAAATTAATCGGAAGTGGTGTCATCTGCTGGCGTATGGGAGAACTTGAGTTTCAGAAATAGGCTTATTTGGCCGTATGCATAGCAGTGAGAAAAGATTGCAATCTATACTGGGACTAATTATGGTATCTTCCATCGGTCGTCCTCAGACATGCTTTCTTTTACCGTTATTTGTGAGAATTTAACTGCACTTCCATATATAATGTGCTTTACGCTTGATCTGGCTCTAGTGAACCATTTTTTTCCATTATTGCCATGGATGCCATCAGGCTTTCCAAAAAACTAAAAAAATAAAGGAAATAATGTAAAAAAATATCAGGAAAACCAAACATTACACTACGTCGCCCCGTGCTGTAAAAATTGGTTCAGTATTTGATAAACGATGTTTGATAATTTCATATAATATTCTCAGTTTATATTTATCAAACATTCAGCCACTACAGAGCTTTCTTTTGCTATTCATTGGTAATTACCCTGCCGTATTTCTGACCTAACCTGATTTTTCTTTGCTCATAACGCTACCGATTTATCAAACTAAAAGATGTAAAAATAAACGATTTACAGAAGGATGCAAAAGCTAACGTGTGAAACTTCCAGTCTTGTTCCATGAGAAATTGTTTCAGTATACTAGTAGCTAAATGAGTGGTGCTGACGACGTCCGTATAGTGGATATCACTTCTGACATCTCTCCAGATACTCAGCTTCAGCATGCTGGTACCGATGTTGAAATCCTGAAAATGCTCTGAATGATGAACAGTTTGGCTTATACCTCCCAATAATTTGGCTACTAAACCCTTAATCGTCTGGTTTTTCTAGGGAGCAACTAACTTTGTTTTGGCCTGTGTTAATGTTGGTGCAATTCTGTTTGGACTGGAACAAGTAAGGCATTATTGGTATCCCTCTAAATGCCACCAACGACTCAGACATCAGGTACATAACTTTAGGAAAGACAGCGTACTCTATGCAGGTTAAAAACGAGTCCTTTATACGTGATATGGCCACCTTGCCATATAGTGTAAATGCAAATTTTAAAAAATCTCTTTAATATTACTGTGCCTTTCCTCCCACTTATGGTTTGTAGCGTTTATTCCTGGTTTTATCTCGTACCTTCATCATCCGAGACAGTTCCACTTCAGCTCAGTCCATCCCTCGCTCACCCCTTCAATATCCCAAAGACTTTTATACCTCGTATGTCTTGCCCCTCTGACTGCTCCCATCACCCACGCCCTGACATACTCGATCAATGCTTCCTCGTTCTTTTTTCTTTTCCTTTTTTTTTTTTTTTTTTTTTTTTTTTTTACTGCTAGCCCCTCTCTTCACTTTCATTTTTGACGGTTACCTTCTCTCCTTAATCCATGCAGTATTTAAAGTCTTTTCTACTACGAAATATTCAGCCTTCTTAGCTCCTTGATCTTTTACGTTTTCTCTTCCCATAACCCAGTAGTGACCCATGGTTGACTTATATTCTTTAATGAAACATTTAATCAGTCATTCTTAGACCAAGATTCTCTATTCCAGATCCAAAGTTCAGTGAATAAAAAGAGAAGCAAGAAATTCACTCACCTGGGGAATTTACTTACATATATTAAAACAAATAAGCCATCGACCAGCCTTTAATCAAATAATGCTGTTTCACTGTAAAGTAATCGTATAAAGGATCTTTAATCCAAAACAGCAGTATTGTGGAATTCTAACAGGAAATGAAACTATTACAAGCATTCATCATCACAACTGATAATCAAAAGCATGACCCACCTCTGATACTATTTCCCTCTGCCTACGACCTCCAAAGTTACATAATTCGTAATGTTCTAGCATTTCGAGACTAACTACTCTTGCTAATGCGCTGTTGCTTGATTTTCCTAGAGGATAGCAGACTGAGACTTTACCTGTCCTCCATCTAAATGACAACTAGTGGACAGCAGTACAGCAACTGTACGGTGAATGGACTGTTTACATTCACAGAGGGATCAGTACACTATCCTCATGGACGAATATTGTCGATTTTGACTTTACTTTAGATTCAGTCTTTAAAACTACTTTAATTTCATTTACTTACAAATAACATGTTCATTTATAGTTGGTCTAAATTCCATTGTTGACTAATGGCCCATCTACAGCTTCGACCAAACACTAGAAACCACCAAGTTTCAGTAGTTAGATCTCGACGCAACTAAGCCTCTGTAACTGTTGAACCTCGACCTACACCAGGTGACCAGACTCGCTTTAGTTCACATCCCTCTCAATTCTCGAGTCCTTGGCTGCTTTAACTTTTCCATCCTCTTTGCTGACGGAGACAACTATTAACTGATCTTATTACGTCACATGCTAGAGAAGCATTACCATTTTTTAGGTTCTGCAAGTGGAATTTAGATAATGTGTTTTGGAAAGCCATTTTTCAATTTTCTTGCATTACCCAAGAAATACGGAGTTTTCTACCAACACCCATCCCCAAGTAACTTGTAAAATACTGGCCCGAGCAGGCATGCATTTTCAGTGATCGTGGAGACAGGTGCTGCTTTTGGAAGCTGTGGTGAAGTTGGTTAGCTTATCATGAGAAAGATAAAGAGACTGTCTGCTGTGGCTCAGTGGTAGCGTGTTTACCTCAGCACGTACAGCATGAGAAAACTTCGCTGGACAATTTGGTTGCCAACAGTCTTTCTTGTCCTCCATATTTCTAATTATTTACATCCTTTATATTGCTATCAAATCAGCATGGTTCATGTAAGACCTTCCATTGCCACAGCCAGCAGAGGAGTGTCGGCGAACTTTTTCTCATGGCTGTATTTTTGCCCTGGGTTTAGGGTTTGAAAACTAAACATTTTCACAAGGTTGTGTATCTTTCTAATTCTGTGTGTTTGTTTTGCTTCACCCAGTTTGTGTATATATAATTCTGTCAGCTTAAATGTTTGACGTTATATGTGTACGGGTAAATGAAAATAGCCTAAAAGAAAAATCATCACATTTTGAACACAACAGGCTTCAGCAATTTAACCGTTAAGTTTCACTATCAGATTGGTATTAGTGTACTGGCGAAAAGTATTTTAGTCCTACCGTCGTACTGTGTAAATCACAATAAGGAGAATGTAAATATGACTAGTAATAGTAGCTGATGGCTTTGAAATTAGCAATGGAAATACAAAAGAAATAACAGCAGCACAAACTCTCGATGAGCAGCTATGTCAACAAACGTAATCAAACTGAGTGCAGATACCAGTGTGCAATTAAATTAGTCTGGTGTGAATCCGGATAATGAAAAAAATAATGAAAGAATGTAAAACAAGTATCGGAAAATCTGTTGATTTATGAATAGAGTGGTTTCCGGATTGGAAGGAATGATTTAATGTGACATTACTGAGAAAATATGCAAAACAAAGAATGCAAAATATGTAAGGGACTTCTGGGTCAAGAGAAAGGACTGGCAAGGCGAACTGGAGAAAAGATGTTGTTTATAAATTCATTCATTATAATATACTTGTTTCTTTGTTTTGCGCGTGCACATTGCTATACTGATTTTTTTCCTTTTGCTGATATGAAAGCATTGCTCGAATAGACGGATGTTTGACTAAGTAGGTCCATATCAGAGTTGTAGTGAGACAAGTGAGTGTGATGCAAATACAGTAAGTGGGAAAGAAACTCGGGAAAAGTTCATCATATATCTTAAGTTTTGGGCTAGAAAGACTCAGTCCTCGAAGACCTTGTATGGTTTTCGCTAATGTTTAATAGTAAAGTATATTATCATCTCTGCATTTGAAGCTTTCACTTCCATTTTTTTCCTTTGATCTCTGTAATTCTGAGACTGTTCAACTACAGCTCTGGCAATCCCCTCGCTCACCCTTTCAATAACCCCAAGACTTTTACTGCTCGTATGTCTTGCCCCTCCGACTGCACCCATCACCCACGCGCTGACGTATCGATCAATGCTCCTCCTCTCCCCAACACACACACTTCTTCATCAGTTTTCAATCGGAAACTCTTTCTTTTCTCTTATTATTGACCATCGCTTTTTTTTTTCCTTCTTCAAATAGAATATCAGAAATCACTTGAACGAAGTCCTCCACATAATTAATTCTTTTACGATCTCCTGCCTTCATGCGGTGCCATTGATATTACCGGAAAGATCCCAGGCTTGATTATACAAGAGCCCATCTGCTCCCCACCCATCCCTTGAAAGGAGTATGTAGGACTGCAAAGGGACAACTTCACCTTGTGGTCCATCAGGTTGTTCAGATGAGCCTGGGGCCACAAGAACAGCAGCAGCAGCAATAACAGCAACAATAACATTAACTGATTAAGTAACAGCAACAGCAACATTTTGTCTCCTTCTCTTTCCACTAATTTGTCCCCACGTACGAGTATGATAAGCTTCTAGAATTCATACCTTAATCCGTGATTCCCATACCAAAATATGAATCTTCTCTGTTGCAAATCCAGTTAATAGTAGATAATTACAGAACTATGAACCCACCCCAAACATGTTTGTACTTGTTACATGAGACTGGAAATGAGTGGCGAAATAGCAATGAACAGATCTTTCATCACATAGTAGGGTGGAAGAAACTATGGGTATTAAAATTCTAAGTGAAAGATTCCAATAATGTTCACACCAGACATAGGACCTGTAGGCTGTTTTTCCATGATACACTAAGCCTTAAGTACAAAAATTCAGGAACGATTCTCATAACTCCGGACCTGAGAAGCCATTTGATTATATAATGAAGAAATAGCTGGAATACCAATACTTTAACTTCATTTTATCTTTTTGTTTGGCAAGTTACCATCTTACACTCAGACACACATTACAAGAACAGGACAAAAAATGTGCAACTGTTTCTGTGCACAAGTTTATGGGAGGTCTAGAGGACGGTGGGATGGTATTGTGAAAATTTTTGAATCAGAAATATGAACACCCATCAAGGTGAGAGCCGTAGAAGTAAAGAATCAAACTGGAATGAAGCCTTTTATGGGGGAATGATTTGCTAGACGCTGTGTAGGGAAAGCGATGACACACACACACCTTAGCCTTAACAAAGAGAATCCTTCATAACTCATAAATATGGATTTCTTTAGCCTTTAGAGACATCCAGCCTTGCTCCTCATATTTTCTGTCCTTTAAGCCACTCACAAATTATCCACATTCTTCCTTCTTATTTTTTTTCTCTTTTCTTTATATAGTCTACTTCTGAAATGGTTCTAGAGGAATTTCAGTCTAGCGGGTATAATCTTAAATATTGGTTGGAAAAGGTCAGAGGTATTAATTAGTCAATTGCAATGTCTACTCAAATAATTTTGATCCTTTTTAGGCCTAACTTGGTGGAAGTGTTGATGGTCAGGAAAGGATTAAGTGATTCAGTTTTGAGAGTAATCGACCATAATCAAAGGTCAGTGAGGAAGGTCAAGTATCGGCCTTTTTAATCGAGCAGTTTTTATTCGATTTGGACCTTAGTTGGTGGAATCTTCTTAGATCAGCCACGATTGAAATGATTATATTGGGAACAATATTTCACAACGCAGAGTCGGACTACAAGATCATCTTAAACACTTTTTGTCCAAGTTTGGCCAAACTTCGTGTAGGAGTTGGAGGACGAACAAAGAAACGGCAGTTAGAAATTGACAATCCGTCGAAGGTCAAGGCCAAAGAGCAGGGTCAAATGTTTGGCCTTAGACCGATTGCAGTGTTGCAGTTTCTGCCTTTTCATTCTTATTATTACCTCCGGACAATTTTATTCACCTAAAGTAGGACTTTTCGAAAGGGAATGTGTTACACTGACCCATCATTATTTCTTACACTGTAAAGATGCTCTCCCAAAGTGAATAACTCACTAAAACTTCCGTAACTGCCCAACACAGAGGCTTAAAAAAATCAATAAAACAAGTAAAACAATACACTTCGCAAAATGCTTGACCGTACAGACTATGACGAGACAGTATACGCACATGTAACACCATCCAGACACTTTATTCCGGAACGGACCATTATACTATACCAGTTATTAAAGCTACTCCGGTAAGTGCTAGTATTGTGTACAAATTATTTAGGCACGACTGCACCCGAGAAGAAAAGTGCCATGAATACTGTAAAGTAATTAGTCCATCACCCGATGCATGAAACACAATAGAGAGAGAGAGAGAGAGAGAGAGAGAGAGAGAGAGAGAGAGTTTGTTTATTTGCTTAGTTGCAAAATTAGTCTTTACACAATTAGCCGGTGTTGAAAAAGTGTTGAAAAAATGCAGTGTTGATGTGGAGTTCTGGTCTCCCCCCGGATCCCTGCTAACCACACTACCTCTCTTTATGTCCTTTCCACATCACTCGCCCACTTCGGGTGCTCCGCACCTCACTCAACCTTTCATCTCCTCTTTCATCTCTCTCTGGACTTTCATTAGGACCCACGACTGCCAATTAAGGCTACAAAGAGAACAATTCCTCGGAACTTTTTATGACCATTCTGTTTTTCTTGAAGGTTGGAAGGTTGCTACAACACCACTTGGCTTAGAAGGAACATTTACCATACGGGTACTGTTCAGCAGTGATGAGTGCAAATAAAATACACAACAAAAAGCAGTATTATTAGGAAAAAGGTCAGTTACGTACTATGTGCATTGCTGTTGATTTTTATTTTAATCCACTGTGTCCGTATGCCAAGAATGGGCTGACTGCTCTACAATAAAAGTCAAGCCGTGTTTCGCCAGTGAAAGACATCTGACCCATAGAGACAATAACATTATCCGTGTAGAAGCGACTCGTATCATTCAGTGCTTCATACAGGAGATACGAGTGGAAGGCTTTTTTTTAGTCTAGGAAGAGCTTTCTAAATCAGAATGAACAATGATAAATCACTCTGTAGCTGTCCTCCTCAATCTGTCTTTACTTACGTTTTTGACCTTCAGCCTTTTTATCCTTCAGTTTTATGATGAACAATATGCAGTACTTGCTACCTACAGATGATTTAAATCAAATTAGGAGACTTTTCGAACTGGATGGATTTGATACAACCTTCCTGCATCGTTTTTAGTACAGAATGGTTATACTTTGATTTTTAGAATCGTCTGAAAACAGCAAAAATCCAATGCATTTAAGATATAAATAGACTAAAGGAAATAAGCACAATTAGCTCCAAGATACAGAAAAGACCAAACCATGAATATGAATTTGTTTCAAAGTGCATTGGAAGGAAAATCTTTGCAGGCTCTTCTATTTTCTAATGAAAACAAGTGGTGCCGGGTACAACAAACCTCGCCTGACGGCAGTTATTTTATCTTCAACCGTTTTCAAGTTATAGCCCTCTGAAAATCCGTGATCTTGATTTTGATCTTTCAAGGTCACTCAAGATCAAAGGTGGTGCCAAATGAGAGCCCAAACGAGACTTCCTACATCTTGATAATAATAAATATCCATATTCACCCAGTTTCACTTTTGCTGCCTGAATACCAGTGACCTTGAGTTTGACCTTTGAAGGTTGCTTCAGGTCAAAGGTGATGGTACCAGTTAAAAACCCAAATGGAGACTTCCTATATGTGGATAATACTAAAAATCTCTCTACCTTCAGTCATTTTCAAGTTGTAGCCCCCTGTATAAGCGTGACCTTGAGTTTCACCTTTCAGGTTCACTTAAAGTCAAAGATCATGGTACTAATTAAAAGCCCATATTGGACTTCCTATATGTTGATAATAGTAAATATCTATTTGCAACCAGTTTCGAGTTATAGCCCCCTGAATATCCGTAACCTTGAGTTTGACCTTTCAAGGTCACTCAGGGCCAATGGTCTGGGTGCCAAACGAAAGCCCATATGGGAGTTCTTATATGCTGATAGTAGTAAATATGTCTGTCTTCAAGCGGTCTCAAGTTATAGCCCTTCGAAAATCCGTGACCTTGATTTTCAGCGTCACTCTATTACCTCCAAAATTTAGTAACTTTCTTCTGGGACCAGTGCCCACACATCCTGAAAGTTTCATGTACTTTCATTCAGCCGTTTTTCGGTAATGTTGCTAACAAAAAACACAAAAACAAGGAAACAGAGAAACAAAGAAACTCGACCAAAAACAATACCTTCTAGGAATTCGTCCGGGCGAGGTAATAACTGATGATTCGGGTGAAGTTTTCGGTTTGCAGTTCACTTCATTCCACTTGCGTGACGAACTATCATTTAAACAGAACATAAATCAGTAATAATAATAATAATAATAATAATGAATAATTAGAAGAAAAAGAAAAAGAAAAAGAAGAATTAATAACAGCAATTATAATAATAATAATAATAAATTTCTTTACATTCAGCTTTGTGGTCGAACAGAGCTCATCTGCTTCTTGACACACAGTTGCACACATAGACTAACAACAGGAGAACAGTACAATGTTGAAGAATCTGAAGCAGTACGCAAAGTGTGGGGAGGATATTAGATTCGATAAGTAGTATAATAAGCAAAGAGAACGCCGAGACCCATGCTGAGAATGATTGGAGCTTTTGACAGTATAATATTTCACTCGGAATGGAGAGCAAATTAAGGTGAAGCAGTACGGAATTGCGAGACACGTACTAGAACAACAAAAAGCAAATATCTGATAAAAAGTGGTAAAGGCAAAGAGAACGGTAAGACCTAAGCCGAGGAGAAGGAGAGATGATGGCAAGAGACGGTGGACGGGTGGTATGAGATGGCCCGGATCACTCCTCTGGGGAATCACAAGGAGGGGGAATGGAGGAGATAAAGGCAGAAAAGTTGAAGGTGGAGGAGATGAAAGCAAGGAGATGAAGGCCAAGGAGATGAGGGGTGGAGGAAATGAAGGGTAAGATGAAGGCGAAGGATGAAAAGGAGGATAATGTGAGGAAGGAGATGAAGATGGAGGAAAAAACTGAGTAGATGATGAAAGTTGAGTAGTAGAGTTACAAATTAAGGAGGAAAGTATTAATGAAGGAAATGTAAGTGGACATGAAAATATTTAGATAAATATGAACGTTTCCACATGGACTGGATGATGAAAGTGAAATATATAAATTACATTAGTGAGCAAATCTGTCTCATTTAGAGGTAATGAATATAAATCAACAAATCTGCAACCCCCTTTGCTACCCTCAGATGAATAAACACGGTGGTTGACTTTAGCAAGAAATTAAAAAAAGTCATCGTACTGCCACGAGAGAAAGATCATTTTTGACTTTGAGTGTGAAAAGTGCGTTTAATAGGAGAGGAGCTGACTGCGTGAGAGGAGAAAATTACACATATCGGAGGCAAATAAAACGGGAAAATCTGAACAAGCTTAAGTGCTGAAAAAAAAAGTGAAATGTGGATAAAATAACAGTAAACCGTGACGAAATGAACGAGGCAAGAGAAAACACTTACATGAACTCACAGCAGGAACATGAACTTTTTTTTGGGCAGGTAGAGAGAGAGAGAGAGAGAGAATACAAACAGTGATAGAAGTGAGAAAAGTAAGAAAATAAAAGCAGGAAAATGAAGATAAGGAATAAGAGGACTGAGAAGAAACGGCCCTGATTAGCAAGGATTCAAAAAGAGAAAAGTTGGAAGCGTCTCGTGTTACTCATAACTTTCAGAAAGGATGAGGTCGACATTAATCTCTTATTACTATTTAGAGGAGAGTTCAGTTCCCTGCTGCCCATGAGCCTTTTGGACACTGCCTTATACCATCCCATCCCGTTCGTATCTACAAGTAAAGTAAGGACCTGAGTTGTAAATTTGGTGGTTGCGTGTCGTGGTCGGAAGAAAGATTGGGTCTTGGCAAAGCCTTGGTGTCTCCCTTAATGATCCTTGTTCAGTCGACAGACAGTAATTTAAACTTTCTGTTTTAGAGAAGTTACGGCCTGACATGGAGGAGACAGAGGTAAGAGAAGAGGCAAAAGGAAGAAATATGTGATTTTCAGAAAACAGAGATACAGATGAACCGAAACAAAGAAATTATGGAGAGTTAAGTATCTCAGTCTTGAGGATTTTTTTTTTTTAGGTGGAAAGCCAAAAAAAAAAAAAAAACAACGCTAGATTCACTGCAGTGAGGAAAACATATTGAAGAAAATGCATAGAAAAATAGCTTCCAAATTTATACGGGAAGTAGAAGATAATGAAAATGAATACAGCAATAATTTCCAGGTTTAAAAGTTACGAGATGAGTCGTAAGGAGATGTGTTGGGTTATTTTTATAATCTGTGTTTTGCCCAATACCATGAGGTGGTTTTGAACAAGTGAGAAATGTGAAAGCATGAGACGGAACCACTGAGCTCAATCGGAACTGATGTATACCATTTCTGGTGACAATGTAATTTTAGCATCGTTCACACAGTGTAGGACGTATAAGCGTTCAGATTAAATTCAGTTTTTTTGTTTTTTTTTTAAATATTCCTTTCAGTCGACGCTTGATTTTACGGTAATTAACTGACACTTTCTTGATATACTGAGTGTATTATTCTGGGTACAGATTCACAAGGTTCCGTCTTAACTCTGATCTTTATTTTTTTATTTTATTTTTTTTTTTCATGGGAAGGACATCTGTGTTCAGGCGCTGATACACAAGCTTCGTTACTTCTGCATAATAGAATGTATCTCAAGAGTTTTAAATGTCCGTGAAAAAGCAAAGTAATTTTCAGTTTCATGAACAACTCGTATTTGTGCAATAAAGTCCACACCATTAGTATATCTATGAACGAAACATGTGCAACATAGGGGGGAATTCAACAGATAATAGGTGTCGGGAAATGTCTGCTCTTTCATACTATAGTTCTGCCTGTTATAGGTTTTCCTCTCTTGAACAAGATCATTTGGCAGCAGCCGGAATAATTATAATAATATAATTTGTTCAGTTTCTTTTAAATTGCAGAATGGTTTGTCTGTCTGTTTTACATCTCTTCCAGATTCACACACTTTGCCTGAAGTTATAATGTTGTAGTAACTAAAGTATAATTCTCAAAGGTTTTCAGGTATAACAAGACATGAAACGTAGAATGAAATAATCTGTCTCTTTATTCCTTATGATTCTAGCCTTAGACTTTCTTCACACTTTTTTCTCACGTTTTCCTTCTGTGTATCGCCGTCATCTCCTCAGCGTTACGCTCACCTCTTCCTTCCCCTCAAGGCGTCTTATCATGCTGTTTTGATCTCTTTCAAGCGCATCCTCGAGGCTTCAGCGGATTTCTAAAACACGTTTACTAAACTGTGCTGCTACTTTATCATTTTCTCTTCGTGTTTTTGCAGATTCTCTATAGCTAGTATGTTCTATCCGTCATTTAAGTGTCCTTTTTCGTTTTTACTTCACTGACATAGTTTAAGTTTCCTATTTCGCAATTACTTCACTGACTACAGAAGTTTTTAATATAGTTTTTTATTCATCTTTTGAGAGGAAGCGGAAGAATGCAGTGTCAGTGATCCCTAATTTCGAGATCAGTGGAATTACAATAACGTGGGAAATGTAGCACTGAAGTCCTTGTATATTTTCTGTATCAACTCCGTTCGTGTTAAGGCCTTCATAGCACCTTCCACTTTTCTTCCACGAGCCGCTTCACTCTTTACTTTCCATTTTATTTACATATTTACTGACTTA
>JAGKTI010021068.1:0-13532 GCA_018397915.1 Birgus latro | reverse complement strand
AATGAAGCTGGTGCCAGTGGTGAGTGGTGTCACTGGTGTGGTGTGGGAGTCTGGGACACTGACTCAGTGCAACTTGAGTCACCGGTGGGGACAGACACACGCTCTCACTCCCAGACACCTGCTCTTCCCTCCAGTCTCTCGTCCCTCTTGCCGTTTCCCTCTCCCCCCCCCCTCACTTTTTTTTTACTCTCTCGCTGTCTCAGCTTCCATCCTGTGACCCCTAGTTTCCGGTGAGTGTTGGAACTGCATATGGTCAGAACACCAGGATAATCCATTTCTTACAACGTCACACTCGTACAGCCATGCATGAAAGAAAATACTACTATAATTTTGCGAGCGAGGGGGGAAAAAAAAATCACAGATAGGCAAGTTTGGCTAACATCACACATACCACGACAACTTTGTATTTTTGTAGATACTTTGAGGTACTGGAGAGCTAAGCATTTCTTTAGAATGCTTATAGAAATGTATTAGTGTTTCCATGTAGGTTTTCTGAAAATTTGCAACAATATTTCTGAAAAACAAACAAACAAACAGCACCGAACATCACGCAGACTATTTTATATATGAAATTAAAGCTAAAATAAATATATGCATTTGTTGGAAAGATTTGGACACAGTTTACAATGTTACTGAAGTGATTTTGAAAATGCGCTGGCACGTTAATGGAAAAAGCATAGAAAAGTATAATATAGTTAGCACCAAACCGTCTTATTTCGGAGATGGATACTTGTCCATCGTTGTAAAGCTTACGAGAATGTGCTGTAAGCAGTGTTACAAATATAACCTGCCCGGAAACTCGCCATAGTATACCTAAAAAGCGGAAAAGTGCAAAATCAAACAGCAAGCACAGGTAAAAATATGTTATTTTGGAGACTTTCGAAGCTACAGCAGATCTATTCACTTCATTGCAAGCCTTCGTTTTTTTGTTTATTCGTTTGTGCTCATACTATACCTGCAGTGATCGGAACAGATCGTAAATCTGTACTGACTGGAAACAGAAGTCAGTACTCGATACATGTGACGTAACAGTGAATCACAATCACACAATCAGATCGGAAAATTAGTGTCTTATTTGTTGCTCGTAGCGTTGAAATATTGTGAAACCAATTGCATGGTTACCACATCGCTTGTGTTCAAAAAATAATTCGTGTTCTGGTTTTAATAGATAATATATAGCTTAGAAAATATTAATCAATACTAAATTTGACAATTAACATGAACTGTTCCATATGACATTAGAAAATTGTGAAAACAGCCCTCAGTACTGTCAGACTCGAAGAATAGCACACAGTTACATAAGATCGTCTGACATTAGTTGCTATACAGAGCTAGAGTTGTCGTGATAACTAGAAGGTTAATGATACCACAATTATCACTCAGGCTTCCTTGACTCATAAAGCTAAATAAAGTCGTCTGGCGATAGCTGGGACAAAATTGGAAAGAATTCACTACAATGAGGGGAATATTCTGTCTTCCAAAATTATCATATGGTTTCGTGCACTAGTGTTTATTGTAGAACTTACCATCTTAAATCATCGATGATGTTTTCTAATGATGTGATGCAGCTTAATGAACTAGAGGGGAATCGTGACACGCTAGGAGCAGGGCGAACTAATATCAACTTTTTCCATTCACTTTGATTGAGTGAATCCGTGTCAGTGGGCTGTGGACGAGTAGTGAATGGTAGCAACGGTACTTTTCACTTAATACCGGGCACAGGGCTCGGCCGCCTCCCCCTCCCCGCAAGCCCGGGATAAACAGCGATTTTATGGGGGGGGGGGGGGAAATACCCCTAGAGAAAAATACTAGACAGACGAAAGTACAAACCTTCGGCTATGCGATGACGTTATCATTATATCAATCTTTGGGAAGCGTTCACCAAGCCACTGACCACTTTAGCGGACACAAGGGGTGATGTGGTTGAACCAGTGTCGCATACTAGTATGCTTGCGCCCAATCGGCTCAAGGCGGGCCGATTACACTTGGCTCACAGACTACACACACATCCAAAGCCAGTACAACACGACAATTACACTCACAAGCACAGAGATAGATGGCTTGTATCGTCCCTACTTCGGTAGGGTGGAGGGTGGCAGAGGGGAGGAAAACACCCGCGGTTATCAAAAATTTCCTAGATCGACTACAGTCGTCACGCGGGATGTAGAGCATGCTTTGCGAGAGCGACTATGGTCATCACCCGTGGTTCAGTGGTTAAACTATTCGTTATGAGGAATATTTCCGATGAAGAACATAGCAGGTTGAATTCCTAAAATATTAAACTTACGTCCCTGTACTCAGTGTCAGTATGTTGCAATACAATCTCTCTCTCTCTCTCTCAATTCCAGTCAAGAGCACTTGAAATGTTTATATTTATATTACCCAACAAAATTCGCTTGCCAGTCCCCACCAGTGACGTCAGCGGACAAGAAGTGTAGGAGCAAAATTACGAGGCGAGAGTTTGTGAAGATTGGCGTATGGTGATAATGGTAGTGATGGTGGTTGTTGTGATGATGGCGGTGGTTGACTGACTGATTAAATGCACATTCTGTTCCTGGCAGTTTAACAGCAAAGATCAGTGCCAATTACGAAGTGATTTTCATTACAATGAAGTGGCTACAAAATTATGGAAATATTGCCCAGAGGAGCGATGGTCCTTTGAAATGGTAAGCGTCACAGTTTTCAAATAATGAAATTATGATGATAAACTTACTGATTATGATCATCATATATCGATTTTTTTTTTTTTGGTACCTATAGCAGGCTGCCGAAAGCATGTTGGCAGATGAAGAATGGTACTGACAGATTTATACAGTGGTATAGCAATTCCACTAAGATGGGGATGATGATGGTGAAATTTTTTTTTTAATGAAAAATGGGCAGTTACGGAAGGCGATTCATATGAGATATTTTTATGTCAATTAATACTGGGATTGTCCTATAGTGATTCAGTAATGACGGTGTTTCCCAGAGAGATTATGACAATGAACGTAACACTGACGTGTTAGTCAGTCTACTGCAGACATTAATAGACGTGGATAGTATAGTGTCATTAAACAACTTTAGTAAATGTTGACAGCAGTACCTATGAAAAATTACGTCATATAAGAATATACGCAAGAAGACGCAGAAATGAAGGAGACATTAGCACGCATTCCAATTAAAATGTGACGCCGCTGCTGACATCATAGTGAGGCAACCTAACCTTCCAGGTAAGCTTTTTTTTTTTTTTTTTTTTCCCGGGATGGGGGGCATGATTTTTTTTTTTTTTTAGTAGGTAAGTACTGTCAACGAATGAATCATTACAGAGTTAAGATAAAGCATGAGAACAACAACAACAACAAAATACTGTAGCGGGGGAAAACTTGGAGATATATGAAGGTAAGGAGGTGAGGGGGAGAGGAAGAGACAGTAGGGATGAAGGAAAAAGAAAAAAACGTACGGTGTTAAAGTGAAGATGAGGGGAAGTGGCTAGGAGAGAGGAGGTGGTGATGAGGATGTATGAGTGAGAGAGGAGAGGAGAGGAGAGAGGCTAACGTAGGGGAAAACACACGATACGGGATTATTTGTTTGGGAGGAGAGGGAAGAGGGAAGGAGAAAGAGGAAGGAATTAGGGAAAGTCAAGCAGGGAAGAAGAGAGTGAGCGACGACAAAATATAAAGAGGAATAGGTATAAAGAGAGGAGAAAAAGTCTATTGATAACAAAAAGAAAATGACGGACAAAAGAAATATAATACGTAGGGAAAGCGAGTGTAATATTCCTCTCCAGGTTCACCGCAGAATCGAGTGTTCCTCTGAGAGAGAGAGAGAGAAAGTGTTTGTGTGCTATAAATACACAGACCATGCTGTCGTTACAAACTGAACTAACTTTAATATAAATGGATGGGTTTACTGTTTTATCATAACGTTATAAGAAAAGCACAACAGAGGAATGAGCGCTTCTTCACCCTCCTGCTCCTCCGACCACTGACCGACCACAACAAAGGGTAGAAAGAAAACCAGTTAAGACTTGAATGGCAGGGTATCATACAATATCGATAGAGGGTATTACTAAAACAGTTCAGTAATCTTGTGGTAAAAAGTGAACGATAACACTACTCGACAAGAATTTCAGGTCGGAAACAAAAATGGGTATCCCAAGGCAATAACGTGATGCTGATTTCAAATACGATGTTTATTTTGCTCTAGCACGTACAGTTTTTCTATACTCACTACCCTCACACGCATCCCTATAGTACAGCGGTCCTTCTTTTCAACACTGTATTTGGGCTCTTTATACGTCTTTATATATAGTCAGTGTATAATATCCAACACATGCATTGCCAGCTGTCTACATCCACTATCTACAGTATGTCTATGTAAATTCATTATGCTTAATACAACTTTTATCTCAGATTTATGGGGTGACAATGCCTCTCAAACGTGTGAATGATCCTAATTCTTCCATTTATATATGTGGAAATTTTACTCCAAAGAAGCAGAAATGGAAGATCACGTCCCTTGTATTATCTACACTGCTTGGCTGCATTATTTGGTGTTAAGATTGGTGACCAAGACAAACGATGGGTACCCCGTATCTACTGCTTGACTTGTTCAAGCTCTCTTCTCGAATGGATAGCAGGAAGGAAAACAGGGATGCCTTTCGCAGTTCCCATAGTGTGGAGAGAACCTTGTGATCATAGCTACAACCAAGTGCTACTCTTGCATTACAAAGACTGGTCAATCACACGGAGGACCTTCCCATTCCAAGGACACCAGCAAATAAATGTATGTTCCAGACTTCAGATTTGGATGAAGATGATGAGGCATCTGGAGCTGCTGCCCCGATTCTGACTTCGAATGACAGCCATCTGGCAAAGTACCCATCTAGTCACTCAAGGCAACCTTAACCATCATGTACATGACCTAAACTTTTCAAGAGATCATTCAGAACTACTCACTTCGAGATTTCAAAAGTGGAACTTGTTCCACCCACACACAAAGGTTACTATTTTCAGGAAGCAGCACCAAAACTGGAACGTTATTTTCAAGTCATACGGAGGAGTATGCTACTGTAGCAATATCTAAGGTCTGATCGAAGCATTGGGAAGGATTCATGATCATGACGAATGACAACTTTTTACTGACTCTAGCAAATCAGGTCTAAAGGCTGATCTCCCCAACAATGGAATTATGTTAACCAGTATATCACTTGTTTTAGCTCCTCGTTTTGACAGAGTACAACGAATTCCGATGGAAAATTTGCAGTGATTTGAAAGTGGGAGCCATGCTGCTTGGACTACAGGGAGGTTTCATAAAATACTTGTGCTTCCTGTGTTTATGGGGCAGCCGTGATGTGCAGCAGCGCTACATTCAGAATGAGAGGCCTCCCCGAAGTACCTACGATGCTGGTGTATGAACGAACCACTTGTCAATGCGGAAGATATCATACTTTTGTCTATTCACATCAAGTCAGGCTTGATGAAAATCCTCACCAAAGCCTTGGACAAGCCAGGTGCAGGCTTTGCACACAAGAGGAATGTCGTCCATTAGAATTAGTGACACCAAATTGATGGAAGGTACTTTTGTTGGTCCACAGATTCGTAACCTGATGAAAGACAGTCAGTTTGACGAAACCCTCCAGGCAAATGAACTTAGGGTTTTCAGATGTCTGAAGACAATTTGTGTTGATTCTCTGTGCAGCCATTGCAGTGAGGATTATGTGGACATCGCTGAAGAGCATGTGGTTGAGTACCGGTACCATGAACCATTTTCTTCATCCACATCTCGTTTTTTTTTTCCCCCCCGAAACAACCTTGGGTGATGTTAGTGACGAAATGAGTGAACGTCTTCACCAGGATATTACAGAAATGGAACAAGGATATCATGGTAGAATTGGTGCTAATACGATGGCGAACTATTGTTGGATGCTGACAAGGGAAACCGATGTAGAGCACAACAAGAAATAATCAAAAAATGTACTAGGATTCTAGGAGCATCTGTATTCATAGCGAAATTGTGGCGCCCTCTGCTGAAGTGAGGCAAGCGACGTGTCGGAAGGAACTGAGTTGTCACATGCATCGAATAGTCCCCGTCAGGCTCAGATATGTTGTACAGGTTCAAAGATGAAATAAAAAGGAGGTGTTGGTAAGGACTATAATCCCAAGAGAATACATAAAATAATTATTCCCCTGTACAAACGAAAAAGGGAAGAAGAACTGTGTGGTAATCATAGTGGCATTTGTCTTCTTAGTGTAATAGGAAAAGTACTCCAACATCCACTGCCCTAACCTGTATCTCTTTTACAACCCCATCCATATAAAAACTGAACAGCCATGAGGACATGACACATCCCGTAACAGAAAAATTGACTTAGCTCCCCATCTACATGCACTGCAGCCTTAGCACCCTGATACATACTCTTCATGGCATTCAGGGAAACAACAGAGGAATTAGTTGGAGAAGAACAGGGAGGTTTTAGGAAGGGAAGAGGTTGTGTAGATCAGATATTTATTCTTAGGTCTTTAGTGGAAAAGTTTTTAGAGAAAGGAAAGAAGTTGTATGTAGACTTCATGGATTTGGAGAAAGCATATGACAGAAAGGACAGACAAGCAATGTGGTGAGTATTAAAAACATATATGGAGTAAATGGGAAGCTGCTGAATGCCATGAAGAGTATGTATCAGGGTGCTAAGGCTGCAGTGCATGTAGATGGGGAGCTAAGTCAATTTTTCTGTTACGGGATGTGTCATGTCCTCATGGCTGTTCAGTTTTTATATGGATGGGGTTGTAAAAGAGATACAGGTTAGGGCAGTGGATGTTGGAGTAACCCTAATTAGGGTGGGCTGTGTTTGGAAACTCCCCGTACTGTTGTTTTCAGATGATACTCTATTGTTAAGTGAAGACCATGGGTAACTTCATGGCTTGGTGAGTGAGTGTGAGAGTGTGTAAGAAACGGAATCTAAAGATGAATGTAAAGAATAATAAAGTTATGATCATCATGAGAAATGAAGCCACTGAATGTGCAGTGAGGCTGGATGATGAGGATTTGAAATATGTGAATGCATTAAAGTATTTGGGTAGTGTGATGAGCAAAGATGGAAGTCTAGAGGGTGAAGTGCTTGGAAGGGTACAACAGGGAAGAAATGTTGCTGGTTCTTTGAAAGCAATGATAAGGAACATGGATGTGAGCATGGAAATAAAGAAGCTGCTGCATGACAGTATTGTGATAACAACTCTAATGTATGGAAGTGAAGCTTGGACCTTGATGGAAGGACACAAGTCAAGAGTGAGAGCAGTGGAAATTAGTAATTTTGAGAGGAGCATGTGGAATTACGTGGAGAGACAGACTAGCAAATGAGGAAGTGAAGGAGCATTGTGGTGTGGATGTGGATGTGATAGACAGCGTTAGGAGAAATACAACGAGGTGATTTGGCCGTGTGGAGAAGATGGAGAGCGAGAGACTAACGAGGGGAGTGTTTGCGAGTGAGGCGGTTGGGGGGAGGTAGGGGGAGGCCGAGGATGAAATGGAGGGATGGAGTGGAGAGATATATGACAGAGGGGGGTGTGATCTGGGAGCAAGGCAGTGAAATGGCGTTGGACAAAGTGACATGCAGGTGATTTGTTTGTGGGCACCCCTTACAGGACTGAGGCATCTGGCACTAGACAGATTTTTTTTTTTTCACCTAAATGCCACGTGACTAAAAACTCAGAGGTGGAGTGAGGCAACCACCCAAGAGAGGTGCCACCATCACTCAGCTCTCAGCATTATGATACATAATTGGCCGCCAGCCAATGGGCACACGGCAACCCCCCGCAAATACGCAGTTTCCTACGTGTCTAATATCGATCGCATTGCAATAGTGTTTATGCTGTACTTTTTGCCTTTTTTCTGTAAATCTGATTGCTGCCATGGCTGATCGTGATGCTACCGACACCCCTGGACTTACAGCACCATCAGGAGAGAGAAAGAAGTCCCAGGACGAGTCAATATGGAAATAAAGTAGCCCAACAAGAACGAAATCTGGGCAACAAGTATACATCCGTGTATACAGGCAAGGAGGTTGATGGATGGAAAGTGGGACCACCTTGTGACTGTACAGGAAAATGCTACGATCTCGTCGGACACACCAACATAGAAACAATATTCCCGAATCTCTGGGCATTGGGTAGCTGGGATACAGACTGCCTATATACAGAAACAAACTACAACCAAGGCTGTGAAACTGAGGCAAATGGCCAACTTGGACAATCAAAAGGGGTGCATAAGGTACTATCAATGTAACTGTTTATGGTGTACCTGTTGCTGTGTGCAAGCTTGCTTTCACAAACATTCGTGGCATATCCAAAACACATTAGATACGGCACAGAACAACATGACAGCATCAAGTGTACCCACAGCCGATAGACCTGGCAAGACCGAAAGTCACGGCAAGATTTCCGAGGAGTGAAGTGTGAAAATGATTGTATATATTAACAGCGTTCCTACGATAACGAATCACTACTCACGGAAATCGTCACCTAATGTTTGTTACCTAGACACTGGCATGATTAGCAGGTGGCAGATGTATGCTCTCTATAAGGTGTGGCTCGAGGAGAATCATCCAGGTGAGGTACCCTGAACCTAGATATTATGATGACATGTAAAAAAAAAAAAATCCTTACTTTAAACTATACAAGCCACGCCAGGACACCTGCAAGACCTGTGATGTTTACAGTGCCCGATCCAAAGATCTAATGCTGACAGAGGAGAAGACAAACGAATTTCGGCCTCATTGCGCCTGGCGAAGGCTGATGTGGGTTACGAGTTCCCTGAGTTTCCCACTAACGACACCAACAACACAGTGATTGTCCTGTGTATGGACTTGCAGCAGGCATTTCCAACCCCAAAGGTGTTTACAGGTATCACCTTCTATAAGGGCAAGATGTGGACATATAACTTTAATATCCACGACTATAGAAGTGGCAAAGCACACATGTTTCTGTGGGATCAGGTGTTAGCCAAAAGGGGTGTCATCGAAATTTGTAGCTAAAATCACCAACACCTCCATGCCTCCTGAGGATGAAAAACTCTTCATGTTTCCTGACAATTGCTCAGGGCAGAAGAAGAACTTTACCCTGCTCATGTTTTACCTCTCTGATTCACTCTGGCCGATTCAAGGAAATAACCCGTATTTATTTTAGAGCTGGACACCCCTACATTTTTTTTTTTTTTTTAATGCAAGGAAGAAGGAACATGGCGGCAGACCGGAACTTTGATCTTTTAGCAAAGAGCATGAGGCGGTACAACTATTAACACCTGATGAGCACATAGACATCATCAAGAATACAAGGAAGACGGGGGAAAAGTCCAACCCATTAGAGTTTGTGAAGATGCAGCAAGAGGACTTTAACAGACAAATGCTGGGCTACTTTTAACACAGTTGTCACCTCATTATTGGCAGTTTCCCAGAAATCTCTGAAAATTGCTTGTTTTCAAACCTTAATATCTCAGAAACTATAGCACTTAGGGAAACGAATTAATGATAGTTTTACTCACCAACTCTTCCTCTTGCAAATGAAACAGGTCTGTAGGCCGTTGTGTTGATGAGTAATGACGTGTAGAACAGAATTAATTATCGCCGTGAGAGCAGGACGTGTTTGTGCATCTGCCCGTAGCGCCGACTATAGCTTTGCTCTCAACGTGATAACTTTTCCACTAGTTACCAGATAACCAAGACATTGCTGTATCCAAAGCATGCATTATGGCACTATCACTGAGCCCTTTTCTAGTATCCTTGAAAAGAGTCTTGGCAGGGGTGGATGGTGCAATTGGCTACAGGTGATGCAGATGGAATCAGACAAATAGGAACCTGAAGACATCGTTGTACACCTGGCAAAAGCACGGGACAGACTGACTCTGAAACGATACGTCAGTCACCACAACCCTCCAGCAAACGTTTCATGGACGCCTCCTACTTCTGTCTGTCTCATACCAGCAAGCCTGGCTACCTGTGTGACAGAAACTATATGGCTCTGAGAGGGAGGGGGGAACACGTGAGGGTTGAGAAGGGTTGCTGTGCCACAACAAACAAAGCCTTCAACGTCTCTCAGTGTGATGTCCCCGGAAGTACACGAGACGCATCCCACTACACAAACTACAAGGACCTCAGGGTTCTTGTGGGAGAGCTGGTGCCCCCTACATCTGTCGCAGATACTGTGATAGCATCCTGGGGACTACAGCATCCTGGGGACTACAGCATCCTGGGGACTACAGCAGAATCAGATGACAGCAATGACCCGGATGCTGATGAGACGGAGGCTGATGACCCTGACCCTATGATTGACACTGATAATGAAGGAGCCCTGTTTGAAAGAAGGTTCTAAGACAAACAGAAAGCATTAGTATTAAGGTAGAATAATATTAAGGAAGAATGATTAAATAATGTTAATCAGTGATGTACATGTGCAAGAAAAAGAAAAATAGCGATTGTTCAGTTCGTACAAGGAGGTTTCTACGACTATGAATAGGTGTATAAGACATACATAAAGCATTAGTATTAAGGAACAATAATATTAAGGAAGAATGATTAAATAACATTAATCAATGGTATTCATTTGCAAAAAAAAAAAATACATTGATTGCTGAGTTCATACAAAGAGGTTTCTACGATTATGAATAAGTGTATAAAACAAACAGAAAGCATTAGTATTAAGGCAGTATTACGGAAGAATGAAAACACATAATATTAATCTGTGGTAAACATGTACAAGAAAAAGGAATACAAGGACTGTTAATCCAAACCGATAGTGTCAAAACTGCCGAGTCTGTACAGATACGGACCAGCTCATAGTACACTAAATTGCTGAGTCCGTATACCGAATATACGGACACGGTTTTTCGCAAATTTGAGCAAGACCTTTGAGTGTGCCCTTAGTGTGTGACCGAAAATGGGATGGCAGACACCCCTCCTCCCCTCCCATGCCTTATACCAATATAGCTAAAAAAAAAAAAAGTGAGTACGAAAATACGTAAAATTAGCACGGAACCTCATCTTCTCATCATCATAGTTTTGCCTGTGGCCGCATTACATAAACCAGGTTGCGTTTGCCTACTACAAGTACTACATGTGTCCACCCACTCCTCACCAAATTGGACTATCTATCCACATTAGCCGCTGGCGGTATATGAAAGTAGCCGTCTGATGCAAATCTGGGTATGCTGGACAAAAACACCTATCACTTGGTTTATTTTGATCACTTTTCAGGTCTAGTCATGAGAAAAATAAAGTTGAAAATGGCCAGCATTCTAGGTAACTTTGCTGCCCAGACTCTTAGCAATCTAAGCACAAAAACCGACAAAGGCTCCTGCACGGAAAGAGTAAGTGTATAAGACAAACAGAAAGCATTAGTATTAAGGTAGTATTGCGGACGAATGATTAAATAATATTAATCAGTGGCATACATGAGCAAGAAAATGAAATACAGTGATTGTTAAGTTCGTATAAAGATGCATCTACGACTCTGAATTAGTGTATAAGACATATGCAAAACATTTGTATTAAGAAATAATGATTTAAATAATATTAATCAGTGGTATACATGCACAAGAAGAGAAATAAAGTGATTGTTAAGTTATTACAAGTGTTAAATTATTCGTCATCCAGTCTCTCATATTTTCCTACATATTGTCAACATCCCTCCCATTTTTTAAAAACTGCTTCCAACACAAACACTGTCAGTCATTAACCCTTCGTTAGTCCTGTGGGGTATTCAAACGTGGTTAGTCAGGTGGGTTGTTACAACACTCCAGTACAAAAATACATGCAGTGTTACCGACATGTAAAATATATTCATACTGCCGCTTCAGCATATCTCTGCAATCACTAATGAAAAGATTGAATGCCTTGTAGGTGGTGTATATTAATTTATAATAATAAAATACAATAAATTATAATATCAGTAAAAAAAATAACAAATGGCTCATCTCATTTGTCAGGTAAGCACAGGAAAATATATTTTGTGATTTTTAAAATCAATATAATTATAATATGCAAAAATAAGATAAAAAAGCAAAAAAAAAAAAAACAATCTGTATCACAATATGATCTAAATGGTTAGTTTGAAATGGTGACTGGACACCCTTGGGGGGGGGGAAGTGCCCCTCTCTCTCACTACAGCAGAGTCAGGACTAAACCAATCCACATGCTCCCTCCCCTCACTGAATCAGCAGAGTACTGGACCGGTGAGAAATATTCGAATTACCCGCTAGGAAGTATAAGCTTAAAAAAAAATAAATAAAAAAACTAGAGGTACCAAAACACCCCACCTGACTAACAAAGGGTTAACAATCATATAACCATGTGACACAAACAATGCGTCATTCACATTCAGTAGTTGAGTTATTATATTTATTAGTATGTTCATAACACATTATTATGTTCATTGCTTTTTCGGCTAACTAGTATGAAAAACCAGTAAACTCGAGAAAACAGCATTAGACAGTTGGTAGCGAGGTATCCGCTGCCGTCTGGTCGCACACCTCACTGGAGCGGGAGTGAGGCGTAACTGCACAGGCTTGCTGGGGACCGCCAACTTCAAGTGCTGTTTTCTCGATTTTTTATGCTTGTCACCTTCCTCTCTTCAGCAGGAGACTCCACATCTTTCATACAGCGGTGGAATAATACACTTGATTTAGTTTGTGCGTATTACTTCTACATCCCAATAAAGATTTCTTGATTTAAAAACCATTCCTGGCATAACCAGGTGATAGGAGCAAATCGATTTCTGACTAAGGGATGACAAATTTTAAGGCTAAATTTCAGTGAATCTATGAGTGATAGAAAAAATATAAAAATATATCTTAATCAGCACCGTCAGTTTACCCCAGATCGCCCATTCTCATTTCTTAACTAGATAAAAACTTGAAATTTGTCGTGTAATGTAATGGTTATTATTATTATTATTATTATTATTATTATTATTATTATTATTATTATTATTTTCATATTTTTGTCTCAGTATCTGCTAGCGGAAGATTCCAGTGAGATGTACCTGAGGAAAAAGTTTTTGAGCTTAAGCAGAAGGGTGGAACTGAATAGGAAATATCGGTGCTAAGAGAATGGGGAGAGAGAAAAATAATGAAAAAAGGAGGGAGGAAGAGAGTAGAAAAGGTGGGCAATGTGTGCACTGGAAGGGCAGGGGAGGAGGGAATGAAGGGAACGGAAGGATAGGATTGGGGAGACGGACAGGGAGAGAGAGAGGGTGGGGGGGGGGGGGAACACAATGAACTGTAAGAAAGAAAAAAAGTGTAGGTACTTTGAATACAAAGGACAAGAGGATCGATGGCAAACGAAATGTAGAGGAGAGAGAAGAAAAAGTATATGAATTGTTATTTTTATTGAATTCCCAAGGGAATGCAGGATGGTGTCCACACAGCTGCATTACACTGACCTATGGAGAATATAATGTACATACGTAGTATTCAGGTATTGTATATAGGGTACTGACGGCAGTTCATCACAAGCCATATACAAAGCAGAGTTCAAAACAAGAATATCCCCCTTTCCACAGCTT
>JAGKTI010021067.1:417-15954 GCA_018397915.1 Birgus latro | reverse complement strand
ACGAGAGCAAGATAGATCGTTGCGTACATATACGCAACAGCCACCTTTGGCTTTGAAAAGAGAATAGAGAAAGTAGGAGGATACAGAAAAGGGTTTGCTATCAGTTTCCTCAGACAGCTGAGTCTCAGAGAGAAAGAGAAGGTGAGGTTTAGAGGAGAAGAGGTGGTGTTCAACAGAGCGAAAGTTACAGGAAAGGCCGCGAATGTTACAGAAATGAAGAAGGAGTGTCAGACAGTGGTTCCAGGCAGCTCTTTGAGTCGTCACCGGGAGAGGGGCGAATGGTGGGGGCATTTATGGTCCCCCCCTCCTGGGGACTCCAAGGCATGATTTTTGTGCGCCATTTTCATAATTAATTTTGAAAAGGAAGTGTAGTGTGTAGTGTGCATGTAGTTTGGTGTTGACAGTTAGAGAAACTTGTATTGGAGAGCATGCTGGACTACTCTCTGTGTTACTGAGACACTGAAAAAGGGGGATGGTCAGGAAAAAGTCCTGAAGGCTGATGAAACGGGAGCTCCAGCTCACCCTGTTATCAGCCTTCCATCCATCTTGGGAGTACTGCCCTGCTCGACTGGTGCTACAGTTTACTCCTTTTGTTCTCGCAGTCAAACTTTCTGAAAATATTTTCTAGCCATGCTCTAAATAATTTTGGTGAAATTGTATATCCCTGACACGCCCTTCTCAATCTTGTTTCAGTGATGTCGTACGAACCCGATCAGAGGAGCTGATAGAGAAGTACAGGAGAATGATTTGCGACTACAAGGGGAAAACTAACATCTTAATTTCAGGAATACATTCATTGGTACAGGGAATGCCTTCTTCAGCAAAGCATTTCGTATAAATAATAGGGTCAGGTCACTTTGCCAGCCTGCAGGAAGGAGTTGAGTTCATCGACACGTGGAACCATTTTTACGAGCAGCGAACATTATTTGCAAATGATGGACTGCATTTAAATGCCATTGGTTCTGCTCGTCTCAGTCGTTTGCTCAGTGATGCAGTGTGTTTTTTCTGGAGAAAAAACAATCATCAAGGGAGGCAAACGTAGATGTCATATGATGCGATGAATCAGTAAGTAACGGAAACTCCCCACATTGGAAGGGAAAATGCATTAAAGCTCTTCTTGTAAATGCGCGTAGTTTGCTTAATAAATTTACTGATTTAGAGGCCCTTGTCTTTACTGATGATTATGATGTAATTGGTATAACAGAATCATGGCTAAATACTGAGCAGAGAGATTTTCTAGCACAGTTTAATTTACCAGGCTATCACATATTCAGGAGTGAAAGGAAGAATTGAGCAGGGGACGGTGTGTTGCTATATGTTAAATCAGGATTTCATCCAGTCATATTTACAAAGCCATGTATTGAAAACATTGACACTATTTATATTCAGCTTAGAAATGAATCTTGTCATAAAATCACCCTTGGGTTAATTTATCGTCCACCCGGTTAGCCACTGCACATCGATAATGAAATCTATAATCAAACTGCCAAAATATCTTGTATGTAAAGCACTGTAATATTTGGTGATTTTAATTTACCAGTTCCAAAATGGGGAGAAGCCCTATCCTCACACATAGGGTTAGACCTATATACAAACTTGCAGGAAAGTTCTTTGTATCAATTTGTGAATTATCCGACATGTGGAGCTAACATCCTAGATCTTGTCTCGGCCACATAAGAAAACGTAGTGAGTAACGTTATTCTAGGAGAAGAATTTAGTACAAGTGATCATTGCACAGTTACATTTGATATTGAAATTAGTGAAGGCAATGTCAGGGCAAATTGTGAAGAAGTGCCTGACTTTAAAAGGGCACATTTTAAGAAATTAAAGTCAATTGTTGGTGCAAGTGACTGGCATTCTATTGCAGGGACTTTAGATATCAATGACGCGTGGAATTATTTGACAGAAACTCTCAACAGTGCTGTCAGGTTACGTACTCCAATGCGCATCAGAAGGCCTGCCAAAAATTCTAAACCCAAATGGTGGAACTCTGACATGAAACATTGTCTGGAAGTAAAAAATCTTGCATATATAAATTATAATACATCAAAGAGTCAAAGTGATAAAAATAAAAACGATGCCCTTCGAATGAAAGCCAAAAAATTAATTAAATGCAGTAAGAAAAACCTTGAGGCACATTTTGCAAGTATCAGTAAACCAAATCCCAAAGAATTTTTCAGTTACATAAGAAGCAAAAGGTATTAACGCCGACAATCGGTCCTTTAATCACAGATAATGGAGAGCATACTGACGACGAAACTATGATGGCGAAATTTCTAAATACTTCCTTCGTTCCAGTATTTACAACAGAAAATATAAAGACAATTCCTGCTGTTTCCCCCATTCCTATAAAAGAGGACAACATAATCACTGACATTACAGTCAGTGATTGTGACATACTATTTGCAATTAGCAAATTAAAAGAGAATAAAACACCGGGACCGGGCAAAATATCTATGCATGTTTTGAAGGAACTACAGAATGAAATATCAAAGCCTTTATCCGAACTTTTTAACTTATCACTTAAGAGCAGTAAGGCGCCACGTGAATGGAAACTTGCTAACGTAACCCCAGTATTAAAAAAAGGCAACACAGCACAGCCAGAAAACTACCGGACAATTAGTTTAACATTGGTTATTTGCAAATTGCTTGAAACTATTATCAGAGACAAGTTTGTGAAACACTTAGAATCAAACGATCTCATCAAAGATTTGCAACATGGTTTTCGTAATAATCGCTCATACCTCACAAATATGCTGGACTTTTTCAGTGATATACTGAGGATGTATGATGACACTAAATCTGTAGATGTTGTTTACCTTGATTTTCAAAAGGCTTTTGACAAAGGCACATGGTTTCAGCAGCAGTGTCCTCGGGTGGGTAGAAGATTGGCTCACCGGACGAAGGCAGAGAGTTGTAATAAATGGAAAGGAGTCGGACTGGATAAACGTTACAAGTGGAGTGCCACAGGGTTCAGTGTTAGGTCCAATTCTTTTCTTAATATATATACTTGTACATGACATTGAAAGGATTATGTTGTAAGATTTCAAAATTTGCTGACGATACTAAAATAGGTAACAGAGCAGATACAGCACCGCAAAGGCAAGCAGTTCAGAGAGATCCTGATCGACTATTTAACTGGACCCCAGTTTGGCAAATGGATTTCAATATTAATAAAAGAAAAGTGCTAAACATTGGCGGTAAAAATGTAAGAGCTAGTTATAGCATGAATAATGTCCAACTTGACAGGGTAAACCATGAGAAAGACTTAGGAGTTATAATAACAAACGATTTGAAACTAAGCAAACAATGTACAGAAGCTGTGAAAAAAGCCATTAAATTTATTGGATTCATAGGTAGAGCATTTGAATATAAATCCGATAATATCATCCTCACTTTGTATAATTCCTTAGTACGCCCACACTTGGAGTATTGCGTTCAGTTTTGGTCACCATATTATAAAAAGGGTATGGAAAAGCTTGAAAGAGTGCAGCGAAGGATGACAAAGATGATACCTAGATTGAGAAATAAACCATACAAGGAACGTTTAGAAGCCCTGAATCTATATACCCTAACTAAACGGATGCTACGAGGAGATCTAATTCAAGTATTCAAAATATTCAAAGGACATGATAATATGGCTGTTGATAAATACTTCACAGTTGATCACTCGAATTATACTAGAGGCAATGGGCTTAAAACAATTGGCAAACGATTCCAGTCGCATGAAGCTAAGCACTTCTTCTTTAATAGGGTTGTAAATATATAGAATAAATTGCCTTCCAATGTAGTAAATTGTAATACATTACTGACCTTTAAAGGTCGCCTGGATAAGTATTTGTCATCTAACCCCTAGTTTAATATGTTTACTCCTGAATAAAACACTTGTGTATGTATAATTTTCTATTTTATTTGTATTTTTTAGAGCCTGGATCAATTTATTAAATGCAAGTATAGTATATGCACGGACTAGGATATGCACAGATACCCCTGAGTTAATGGTCACTGCTCATACTTTCGACCCGTGATGGGCTGTGGATCACTGAGGGTCCCTGTTGGTTAGGTGACCACAATCGGGATTTTTTTTGAATGTACCAGGGGTCACTGCTTCAGGAGGTGATGTGTGTGCTTGTCCCACATGGGAAAGTTCCTAGTCTCAGTGGAATGAACGGAGCTAGGGCCTGATTGACTGCTGCGTACTTTAATTTTTTGGTGAAAATGTTTTTAAGTTTCTTCGTGCAGAGTCCAACTGAGACCACGAGATTACTCTATTTACGTGTATCTGTAACTTTTGAATTCCCGCAGAGTCCAACTGAGACCACGGGATTATTGGCTATATTCACGTGTATCTGTATCTTTTGAATTCCCGCAGAGTCCAACTGAGACCACGGGATTACCGTGTTCACGTTGTTATGTCTACAGACGTTCCATTAATTCAATGTACCCGTTTATAATGTTACGCCGTAGCTATTAGTTTATTTGATAACTTTCTTTCAGGTTACTCAAACAGGTAGCTTACAGATAAAGTAGTATAGAATGTGACCTTTCCTTTCCAGTATTCCCTATGAAATTTCCATGTCAGTTTTTCCATGCTGGATGGTGTTTTTTCTCACTTTTTCCTGGAGGGTTTGGGGGTGGTGGTGGGGGGGAGCCTTCTTGCTTAACTATCCTTATCTTTCAGCATGTAGAGATAGATCTTGTAGTCATAGTCTACTCTGTAATAAACAGCCTCGAAAGCCAGAAGGTTTGTTGATGTTTGTTTTCCTATGTAATCCTATGTAATTTTTTCCGAGTTTTTATGTGATTTAACTGTAGCAGTTCCCACTTTATATATGTTTTCGAGCAGTTATATAATGTTCTTATTTACTCCTTGTTCTCGCAGAGAATTTATAATTGCTGGGTGCTCCACTGAGTCAAAAGCCTTTTCGTAATCAACAGTACCTAAGCACAGTGGTTTATTATATTCTATAGTTTTCTCAGTTACTTGATTCACTGTGTGTAGATGGTCAGCAGTCGAATACCTGCTTCGGAATCCTGCCTGTTCACGTGATTGATCTTCTTCCAGATTTGTTGTTGATGTGCTCGTAAGAACTTTAGTGAAGGGTTTGTAAATGACTGATAATAAGCCAATGGGCCGACAGTTACTAAGATCTTTTGAGTCACATTTTTTGTAAAGTAAAATAACTATTGCGTTACATCAAGTTTGGGAATTTTCTTCCTTTTTATACGTTGAGTAAATAAGTGGGTAAGCCTGTTTTGTACTTCTACTCCTGCATCCAACAGTAAATCTGCTATTATTTCATTTTCTTCCGAAGCCTTCCATCTTTCCATATTTTTAAGAGAAATGTTTACTTCATTTGCTGTTACTCAGGTATTTCACTTGTGTCAACTGAAAAGTTAGGTATTAGTACTACTGTCTTATGATGCACACAGTTCTCTGTAATGTTCTTCACCTCTCTTCACCATCTTATCTCTGCATTTATTGACCACCATTTTTTTCCCTCTCAGTGACATAATTTGTTGCTTTCCTAGTGCCATTTTACTTTGGACCTGTTTCCGCCTTTTTCCTGTTTGATGGTATATTTGATCTAATCCATGCTTTCTCTTTCTTTTTTCTTCTCTTTGGGTCTTGTTGTTAAGCTTATTTAATCACGCTTGTTCTGTTTCATCTTCCTTTGATTTTACTCTCATTTCCCTTCCTTTTTTCATGTGCAGGACTATCTTTTCCGAACACTTCTTGGCTTTGGTTGTATTAGGTTTCCCTCGTACCTCTGCTGATTCTCTTAGCACTTCTGGTAGTCTGTCATTCAACTCATCAGTGTCACATTCAGCATTACGTAGAGCCTGAAGTCTGTTCCTTATTTCCAACTGAAGGGCTGCTTTGTTTTCGTTTACTATTATCGGGCATATCTTTGTATTTTTAATAATCTTTCTTTCACTTCTAAAATTAAATCTGGCTGTGCAACCCACCATTCTGTGGTCACTTCCTATATTTACTTTGTTGATGACTGTGACATTTGTCATCGTGTTATTCTTATCTGCTATAATGAAGTCGATTTCACTCTTTGTTTCTCCATTTGGACTTCTTCAAGTCCATTTTCTCCCCGTTCTTTTGTGAAGAAATGTGTTCATCATTCTCATGTTATAGCAAAATTTACCACCATTTCTCCTCTTTCATTCCTCTCTCAGACTCCAAATTTTCCCATACATGCTTCTCCATTTTTTGATTTGCCAACTTTTGCATTGAAGTCTCCCATGAGTATAATATGTGTGGTATATTCTTCTTCCATAATCTGGGAGATGTCGTCATAGAATGTTTCTATTTCTTCGTCTGAGCTTTGAGAACTCGGTGCACATACTTGTGTTACTTTCAGGATGTATTTTTTTCGCAGTCTAATTACAAGCCATGCTGTTCTGTCAGATACTGTCTGTCTATCTGTCTATTGCCAGACGCCTCAATCCCGCACGGGGTGGCCACAAACAAATCGTCTCCATGTCGCTCTGTCCCACGCCATTTCACTACCCCGCTCCGAATTCACACCCCCCTCTCTCATGTACACTACCTCTCCACTCCATCCCTCCATCTCATCCTCGGCCTCCCCCTCCTTCTCCCCCCTCCATCTCACACACATACACTCTCCTCGTCAGTCTTTCACTCTCCATCCTCTCCATATGTCCAAACCACCTTAACGTGTTTCTCCTAACGATTCCTATCACGTCCACAACCACACCACAACGCTCCTTCACATCCTCATTTGTTAGTCTGTCTCCATGTGATTTCACATGCTCCTCTCAAATAACTCATTTCCACTGCTTTCACTCTTGAATTTTGTTCATCCAACAGGGTCTAAGCTTCACTTCCGTATGTTAGAGTTGGTATCACAATACTGTCATGTAACAACTTTTTCACGTCCATGCTCACCTCCCTGTTTCTTATCACTGCTTTCAATGAACCAGCAACCTTCCTTCCCTGCTGCATACTTTCAAGCACTTCACCCTCCAGACTTCCATCCTTACTCATCACACTACCCAAGTACTTAAATGCACTCACATTCTCCATATCCTCCCCATCCAATCTCACTGTACATTCACTGGCTTCATTTCTCTCGAAGACCATCACTTTACTCTTTCCTACATTCACCTTTAGATTCCGCAAGCCTTGCAGCTCCCCTTCGTCTTCGCTCAACAACACTGTATCATCTGCAAACAACAGTCAGGGAGTTTCCAAACACTGCCCTCTTTCACTAGGGCCGCTCCAACATCCAGTGCCCGACCTTGTATCTCTTTTATAACCCCATCCATGTACAGATTGAACAACCATGGAGACATGACACATCCTTGTTTCAATCCTTGTCTCTCAGCTTCATCGACGCCCCTGTTCCTTATCCACTCATATGCTTTCTTCTTTTGTGCCACAGCCTCTCTCACCTCTTCAGTCCACCATGCTGTTCCCTGAATCCCCTTGCGTCTTCTCTTCACCCCACACACCACCTCACATGCTGCAGAGATTTCTTCTGTGAATATCTTGCACACACCTTCCACGTCCCCCATCTGCTCCAATCTATATTTACCCAATCGCTCCTCCACTTCCCTTTTATATTTAGCCTTTATTCCATCCTCTTGTAACTTTTCTACCCTTGTTGTAAGAAATACTTCCTCCTGTCCTTCCCTTCTTCTCTTCCGCCATCTTGTTTGGATTCTGATTCTTGGTCAGAAAGTTCACTCCCCCAGCCTCTATATACTCTTGCATCCATTACACATCTTCTCAGGATGTATTTTTTTCGCAGTTTAATTACAAGCCATGCTGTTCTGTCAGATACACTGTTGATTTTGACAACGTTGTCTGCAGTATTTGTTAACTGGAAATCCTACACCACTTACTCTTTCATTTTTCCATCCTCTGTAGTAAAATAGGTGGTTGCTGTCTTCGGGTTGAATTACCTTTTCTTCTTTTCCATGGATCTCACTCACACCTGCAATATCTCGACTAATGTTTTCCAATTCAGTCATTAAGTTATCATGTTTGTAATCTTCTGCGAGGCTTCTTACAGTGTAGGCTATGTAAAGATCATCGTGAACTTCAGTTTGTTTAATATCCCAGTCTCTAAGGTGCCGACACAGTGCCTACTCACTTTCGGTGGCACACTGCCCGTAAGCACAGGAGGCAGTGCGGTTGAACCCTCAGTAGACGATGATCCAACAGGAACGTCCGTCAAATCATTTGCAATAGAATTCATGAGAGACTATCCTCACGTTTCCCTGCCCCCTCAAGCCATCCTCACCCCTCTCACAACTTGCCATCACACTAACCGCATTCATCTCCTCTCTATTTTCTTCCCATTTCACCCTACTTAGCGTCTCTCTATCTCCTAAAGCTCTTCTTTCTCCTAAAGCTCTTCTTTCTCCTTGCCCTTCTTCTCTCTCTTCTTCCGTGGTTCCTTCCATTAGTTAGACCTGCATATATTTTCGATGCTTGAGTATCCAAAGGAGTGGTTCTGTCCATCTGTTTCTCGCCAACGACTTAACGATGCAAACACCTTGCGTCGTTAAGTCGTTGGTAAGAAACAGACGGACAGAACCACTCCTGTAAACTTAGCAACTTTAACAAAGTCGCACAACAGCACGCCACACAATAACTTACCACATCACAGCATACCACGGACGTGCACAAGTCTCCTAATACTCCCTCCTCTAGTACTTGTTGTTTATGTCTCAGCGCCCTTAATTTTCTCCTCCTCTGTGGCTTATTCCCTCCAACTCCCTCCTTCTCTCTCTCCCTCTTTCTCTCTCTCTGTTCTCGCACACACTGTATTTCATCCCTGCATCGTTTCTTCCTCTTCTTTCATACTCTCTCTTTCTCTTCCTCCATAAGCTCCTCGTCGCACGTCCTGTGCTTCTCACCTACTTATCCTTCCTTTCTTCGCTCCTTGTTTCCTTTCCTGCAGTAGTCCCTCTGTTATTTATCCAGTAGACAGACACAGGTTACATTTTAGGGCAGGCCATCAGGAACACAAAATTTCCCAAACTGATTTCCACAGCGCCCCGTTTTCTCATCCACACTCTTCAGCCTAGATGTGTATGATATTCCCACACCCCAGGAATGAGGTTGGGGGGCAGTGTGGTGTCGGAATGGGGGAGGAGTAGGGTCGATGGTGGCTGGGAGAGAGGGGGGTGCAACTGGGGCAGCAGTGGGGGATTAGGTGACGAGTTGTCAACGGTGGGACAGGGAAAATCTGGTTAGCAGATACAGACATAAGGACAATCATATGTATTATTATACAGATTTATAGTGGATTACTAGTAAGAGTAGCAATAGAGTATTGTGAGGGAAATTAGACACAGTCAGTGGGAAAAGGGGGGAGGGGGTTAGTAGTGGCAGTGCCAATAATGGTATTACCAGATTCAGCAGTCTTGTGCTACCGTTGTTTGTGTGGGAATAATGATGTGACGAATAAGGTAATACAGTAGGGGTTATAGGACCGGACGACTAGAAACCACTTAAGGAATATGACGGCATGCAGTAAGAGGATACAGGGAAATAAGAGTAATAGAAGAGGCAGAGACTGAGGGAAAATAATGCACGTATGAGGAGAAGAAACGGTTAAAGCCTGAATAACGAGACGGGCAGGATGCCACAGCTGTATCTTCGTTGTCTCATAATATTTGTAGTGTTTACTTCTAATTTCATCTGGTTATAGTCAGTTATTGGTGAAAGCTCTCTGCTGCCCATCACAGTATGGTTTATTCGTCCACATAAAATTATTTTAACATTTATAACCATCCGCACAGCAACTCTGGGAATCAGCATTAAATCCACAACCATTCTATATTATAGCTATAGACAATCTATGAATAACATCATCACAAAAATTAACATTGCAGTGATAATGACCAGTCGCAGCTTATATACAATTGGCTCGGTGCTTGTACGAAAATTCGCAAAAGATGGGTCGTGTCTAGACCAGTTTCACAGGACTCCATGAAAACAGAGTAGTCTATTTATAATATATGCTATGTATGTTACGAACGCATAATATTTTGCAGGTGAATAGCATGGAATGTTTTGAATCCAACTGCATCCACCATTCGCCTCGTAGCTCCTTACCAAACTACCGCTCACTGTTGTCCGTTCACCTGCCCTCTCTCTAACCCTGACATCCACTTCCTACCACCAAGGGGGATACAGAAACTTTGATGCGTGGGTGTACTTCCCTCACATTACTCTTAACAGAGTACAAGTGCCACACACTTTAACAAAATCCTTGGAGTGACATATGACAATGGGCTCACCTTCAAGGACTGCATACACAACATCAAGAGGCGGTGCACTCCCAGACTCACTGTGCACTCAGAGCAATTACAGGGTCAAAATTTGGGCAACAAAAAGAAATGCTTTGCTTACAACACATAAGATCAGTGGTGTCCTATACTTCCCCGGCATGGGCTCCCATCCTATCTAATACTCTTTACAACACCGTGCAAACCAAACAGAGCAACGCCCTCTGCATCAACACTGGCTGCACCAAAACCATCCCCACAGCTTACTGACACAGTCCTCCCCGTCAGAGATTACTGTGATATGAGAGGTACACAAGTCTTTGTAGCAGCCTGTTCCAGTACACAACACCCCTGTCATTACATGACGAGACACACAACACACATACACACATAAAGCGATCACCACACTGACATTATCAAATCCTCTCTAATTATATTCCACCACCAGACCATCCAGCAATAGCAGTGAGGAAATATTTTACATACCCAATTCATTCGCAGAGCAATACAACACCGCGATCAGAACACCATGTTACAAGTCC
Source organism: Birgus latro (assembly GCA_018397915.1). NCBI lineage: Eukaryota > Metazoa > Arthropoda > Malacostraca > Decapoda > Coenobitidae > Birgus > Birgus latro. The sequence continues at coordinate 5,134 of JAGKTI010021067.1, read as the reverse complement.
CCCTCCCGACATCACCCATCGGAGGTGTCCTTAAACAGATTTGATCGAGGTCATCTAGCTAGGCTTAGGTCAGGACATCACCCAGCCCTCCTCAGCTGCCAGGTTAGATTTGGACTGGGTGGAATCACAGATGACACGTGCCCTGTTTGTAGATTAGGCCCACACAGCGGAACACATATAATGGAGCACTGCACGGAACATGCCACACTAAAACGTAGACACATCGTCAGCACTGTACGAAACCTATGGGACAAACCCATTGGGCAGTTGTTTACTTGCGGTCGACGGGTCAGCTCGCAGAAGGATCAAGGTTGTGCAACAATAGTAGCAACAACAACAGCTCCCGTTGTCTCTCCTCAGTGTTTCCCCATCATACTGTCTCCAATCAGTTTTCCATTCTTCTCTTCATACCTGATTCTTCCTTCCATCTCTCCCTTGCTGTCTCCCTCCATCAATCATTGTTTCCCCATTTGCCCTTTCTTACCTTCATCCCTGCCTCTCCGTCTGTCCAACCCTGCCTCCCTCTTTCTTTCTCCGTCATTCTCTCTTCCTCTAAATCTCCTTACTCACGCGTTGTCTCTCCATTCACCCTTTCATTCTTCCCTCCGTACCTCTCCTGTCCCTCCCATTGTTCCTCTCTCCATCTCTCCCTTGCCTCGGGCTCTTAAACACAACCCATATCTTCCACCAGCTCACCTTCTCCCTCCCTCCTTCTCCAGCCACTGTCCTTTCGCTCACCCCCCTCCTCTCATTCCCTGGGCTGCCATCTTCACTTACCTTCCTTCCTCCCTCCTTCCTTTACCTCTCTTCTTCCCCTTCATACTCCACCTCCCCTCTCATCCTTGTTTTTCTCCTTTCCTCACCACTCTTCCCTCCCCCTCTTCCTCCCTTCTTTTCCTCCCCTTCCCCGCTTCTCTTCTCCCTCATCCTTCACTTTCACCTTCCCTCACTTCTCTTCTTAAATTTACTACCTCCCTTCCTTCTTTACAGTTCTTCCTCTCCCCCTCTTCGCTCTTCACCACTTTCCCTCCCTTCCTTCCTCCCTTCCCTTCATTTTCCTCCCCCTCTCTCTTCTTCACCTTCCTCTCTCCCTCCCTTCTTCTCTTCGCCCTCCACCTTCTCGCCTTTCTTCTTCCTCTCCTTGTCTCCTTTACTTCTTTCCCTTCCTCCACTCCCTCTTCTCTTCTTCCCCTCGCCCCTCCATCCCTCTCTGACTTCACTTCATCCCTCTCCTTCCCATCAAGTCCTCTCTGTTCCTCCCCTCTCTCCATTTCCTGTCTCCTTCCCTCTCCACTCTCCCCTCCGACCCTTTCTTCAGTAGCTCAGGCAATAAACCCTGGCATCTGTCTTTCTTACCCTCTCTCTCTCTCTCTCTCTCTCTCTCTCTCTCTCTCTCTCTCTCTCTCTCTCTCATTTTTCCTCCCACCCTTTCCACCTTCCTCTCCTTTCCCTCCTTCCTCCCTCTGTACTTCGGCTTCTTGCATAGAATCCCTCCATCCATTCTCTCCTTCCCCTCTCTCGCTTTCCCTCCCTCCCTCCTTGTCCCTTCTTGGCTCTCTCTCTCTCTCTCCTTCTCTTCGTGGCTCTCCATCTCTCCCAAGTGAACTCTCCAGAAGTTGGTAAATACCGACAAGATCTTAAAGGACTCACTGACAGTCTAGGAGGAGCAGAGGAGGAGAGAGAGAGAGAGAGAGAGAGAGAGAGAAAGACAGAGAGAGGGAAAATGACACTTAAGGTAATTGGAAAAGAAGATATAGGTGAAGAGGGTGAACAGGATAAAGGGAAAAGTACGAGGCAAGTAAACACGTCAAAACAATAAGCATCAATAAGAGAGCCAAACACCCACTGTCCCTCGCCCACCAACTTGTCTAAAGCCCGTGTCCCATATTCAAGTTCATCTTCGAGAACGACCCCGATCACCACGATCTTACCCTCGAGGTATGATTTTGGTGAAATGCCACGATCATACCAAGCGGTAGGCCTAAACGGCCATTTCACGACACAGTCACGTCAAAGAAGGTTCATCATTCCCAACCCTATAACTATCGTCCAGTTGCTTTAACATCCTGTGTCTTAAAAGTTTCCGAGTCTATTCTTAACAGAAAAATTTTAAAGCATCTTTCCTATCACAGCCTTCTCTCTGATGGCCAGTATGAGTTCCATCAGGGACGCTCCACTGGCGATCTTCTCACCTCCTGGTCATCCTCCTTTTGGGACTTCGGCGAAAGCTTTGCCATTGCACTTGACATCTCAAAGGCTTTGGATCGAGTGTGGCATAAATCTTTGATTTCCAAACTGCTGTCTTACGGTTTCTATCCTTCTATCTGTGTCTTCATCTATAGCTTCCTTTCTGGTCGTTCTGTAGCTGCTCTTGTAGACGGCCATTGCTCTTCTCCTAGATCTCTCAACAGTGGTGTTCCTCAGGGCTCTGTCCTATCACCAACTCCCTTTCTTTTATTCATCAATGATCTTCTAAGCGGTACGTCTAAACCTATCCACTCGTACGCTGATGATTTCACCCTTCACCTTTCCATTCGGTTTCTGGAACGTCCATCTCAGCAGTTACTTCAACAAACAAGGGATGAGGCTATGGCACACCTAATGTCTGTCTTGGGTTGTATCTCTGACTGGGGTAAAAATAATCTTGTTGTTTTTAATGCAACAAAGACTCAGTTTTTACACCAATCAACCCGTCATTATCTTCCACAGGAGTACCCACTAATGTTTAATAATAACCAGCTCAATCCTGCGTCATCCTTGAACATGCTTGAGGTTTCATTCACTCGGGACTTATCTTGGAAAGATCATTTTGCATCTCTTGTAAAATCTGCTTCCAAGAGATTGCGTGTGCTAAGCCGACTCCGTGCCTTCTTTACCCTTGCACAGTTGTTGACTTTGTACGCGGGTTTTATTCGCCCCTGTTTAGAGTACATCTCTCATGTGTGGGGAAGGCTCCCCACATACAGCTCTTCTCAATAGGGTGGCATCAAAGGCTTTTCGTCTCATTAACTCTCCTCCTTTTACTGGCTCCCTTCAACCTCTGTCTCTTCGCTGCACTGTTGCCTCTTTATCTCTTTTCTATCGCTACTTCAATGGTCGCTGCTCCTCTGAACTGCTTGCATCCCTCCACCTCGACAATGAGTGCATAGCAACAGTCTAGCAACAAACTCTCATCTCTTTTCTGTCCAGCTCTCTTATGCAAGAGTTAACCTTTACTCCCAGTCCTTCATTTATGCAACAGGTGAACTCTGAAACTGTCTCCTTCTGTCTGTATTTCCTACTTCCTATGATCTCCAGTCTTTCAAACACAGTGTGTCCAGGCATTTCGAAATGAAAGGATCTTGAATTTGGCTCTTTTGTATTGTTTTTTTTTTTCTTGGAAGGAGCTGTTTTGCAGGCTCAGCCTTTAATTTCTTCTTCCTTGCATAAAAAAAATAAATAAATAAAATAGTGCTCGGAAACACAAAGTTATTGCTTGATATCCCACGACACCCTACAGAAGCGTCACACTATCCTGATGACACACTACGATCATCCCTCAGTTAAAAATTACGGTCACTGGCTCCACGTCACGCCAAGACATTGCCAGGACATGTTACGACAAGCTCTGACATGCTACGAGACGCGACGGAACCACTAAGTTACCTCTAAGTCACCGCCAAGATTATCAGGACATATGACGATACACGACGATGGCCGAGATCTTTGTTGCGAGGCTGTATATATAAGAGGGTGGAGTACAGACAGGTGTCAGTTGCCAAGTACAAGTGTGGCATGAGGATGGATCTCCTGACTCTAGCAGATGCGATGGATTACTATATGACTCCTGAAGAGGAGTTCTTGTTCATGCAGAGCGACCTGGAAGACCAGCAGTTGCGATTGAACCTCGCCATTTACATGCTACAACAAAGAAAAGAAAAAAGGTGCAGAAGAAGAGGGCAGCACAATGGCTGCTGAGGCGACGCTACTACATGTCAAGTCACACCTGATGACAAGCTAAAACAACCTGCAACAAGCTAAGACACGCTAAGACAAATGATGTTACAGTCACGACATGTCACGTTCTCCTCCTTGTTGGCGCCCATGCCGACAATTTTCGAACATTCCAAACTCTGTTGTAGTGCGCCAAGAATGACCAAGTTCTCAACGTCATCATTAAGTCAAGCAACGTTACTCATGATGACATGCGGCGATTAAGTCAAGCAACGTTACTCATGATGACATGCGGCGACACAACACGCGGAGAAATGAAGATCGTGGTGTGTCTTGGGAAAGTTCCTGACAGTGGGACATAGGCCTAAGGGGCAAATATTTGACTTTGCCCTGTGACCTTGACTTTCCACTGATTGCTATCAAAACTAAATTACTCCATTCGTGCCTCGCCCTTAACCCTTGCACCAAGTTTGGTTCACAGCAGATTAAAACTGACTGAGTTAACTTTTTCCAGTGACCTTGACCTTTGATTTTTCCTTGTGACCTTGTTCTTTGACTGATTGCTCTCAAAATTGAATCATTTCGTTTTTGCTTTGCCCTCAGCCCTCACCCCAAGTGTGATGTAAATTAGAGTAAAAGTTCTTTAGATTAATTTTGCTATGTGAGAGTTTGGTTTATCCCGCTGACCCTGGCCAATGATCAAATGTTCCAAGAAACAATAGGTTTACCTCTGTACCCTTCCACCAAGTTTGGCTAAAATCTGATAAAATCTTATTTTCTTCAC
>JAGKTI010021066.1:0-11528 GCA_018397915.1 Birgus latro | reverse complement strand
CCCCCCCCCTCTCCACTCCATCCCTCCATCTCATCCTTGGCCTCCCCATCCCTCTCCCCTCCTCCTCTTCACTCACATACATTCTCCTCATCAGTCTCTCACTCTCCATCCTCTCCACATGGCCAAACCACCTGAATGTGTTTTTCCTAATGCTTCCTATCACATCCACACCACAATGCTCCTCTACTTCCTCATTTGTCAGTCTGTCTCTCCATGTGACTCCACATACTCCACTCAAATAACTTATTTCCACTGCTCTCACTCTTCTTTCCCTCCAACAAGGTCCAAGCTTCACTTCCATACATTATAGTTGGTATCACAGGACTGTCATGTAGTAACTTTTGACTTCCATGCTCACTTCCCAGTTTCTTATCACTGCTTTCAAGGAACCAGCAACCTTTCTTCCTTTTTGTACCCCTTCAAGCACTTCACCCTCTAAACTTCCATCTTTAGTCATCACACTACCCAAGTACTTAAATGCATTCACATTTTCCATTTCCTCCTCATCCAACCTCGCTGTACATTCACTGACTTCATTTCTCTCGAAAACCATAACTTTACTCTTCCCTACATTCACCTTTAGATTCCGTTTCATATATACTCTCCCAAACTCGCTCGATCGGTAGAGAGTTGGCTTGCAGTCCCGAGGGACCCAGGTTCGAATCCTCGCTGGGGCAGGGAACAGTTTAAGGATTTGAATTTCATTAAATCAGGCTTTACTGATCTACCAGAAGACCCGCCGACATGTCGTAAAAATAGCCCCGCTAATACCAATACACCAGTCCTGTATGAGACAGCCCTAGCATGTATTCAATATGGACGGTGGGTGTTAGCGCCGAAGTGGTGACATGTAGAGGTGTATGGTATGTAGGAGGACGGCTGGGCTTTGATAGCAGGCTGTGAAGCCTATGCCCAGAGTCGGACACATAAAAAAAATAAAAAAAAAACATCCACCAAGCCTTGCAGCTCCCCTTCGCCTTCACATAACAACACATTATCATCTGCAAACAACAGTACAGGGAGTTTCCAACAGTGCCCTCTATCAGTAGGGCCTCTCCAACATCCATTGCCCTACCTTGTATCTCTTTTATAAACCCATCCATATACATATTGAACAACCATGGAGACATGACACATCCCTGTTTCAATCCTACCTTCAAACAGAAAAATTCACTCAGTTCACTATCCACACGCATTGCAGCCTTAGCACCCATACATACTCTTCACGGCATCCAACAACTTCCCAGCTACTCCATATACAGTAATCTCTCCACTATCTGTTGTAACAGAGCCAAAGGCATGACCGGAAAGTGGTCTTGTCCGGATAGTGGCCTTGAAGCTTCAGCACCAGTCATTCCTGACCCTAACTTAACCTAACCTAAATCAGAAAACCATCTGCCTACCTCCCTACCGGACATGCATAGCACTTATTTAAGACCTCATTCCCATAAATAATGGACACAAAGCATGAATTAATTGAATTTTAACCAAAAAATGATGATTTTGAGGTGAGTAAGGCAGAGGTGTTCACAAGTTGACAGCATAGTGTAAGTAAGTATTGGACATGGCAGTCACTAAGAAAATCACCCTTTCTCACATCTTATGCACTAATATATGGGATACAAAGCATGAAAAAAATAAATTGTTACCAGAAAATTATGGTTTAGAGGTGAGTTGGGTAAATATGTTCACCAGTTGGCTAGACAGTGAACATATGTAAGAGACATGGTAATCACTGAGAAAATCACCTTTTTCACAGCCTGTGCACTCAAATATGGGACATAAAGCATGAAGTAAATAAAATGTAACCAGAAAAATTATGATTTAGAGGTGAGTTTGGCAAATATGTTCACCAGTTGACTAGACAGTGAACGTATGTAAGAGACATGGTAATCACTGAGAAAATCACCTTTTTCATAGCCTGTGTAGTCAAATATGGGACACAGAGCATGAAGTAAATAAAATGTAACCAGAAAAATTATGATTTAGAGGTGAGTTGGGCAATATGTTCACCAGTTGACTAGATAGAGAACGTATGTAAGACACGGTAATCACTGAGAAAATCACCACATTCATAGCCTGTGCACTCAAATATGGGACACAAAGCATGAAGTAAATAAAATGTAACCAGAGAATGAGGATTTAGAAGTGATTATGGAAAATATTTGGCAGCTGGCAGTGTACTTACATGTCAGTGGTGGCTGTTTACCCCACCTCTAAAGCTCTGAGAGTGGTGAAAATGCTCTTGAAGCATGTACAGTAATCCAGTGTTGAACTACACTTAATCCTTCACACTGTGAATTATAATTGTTTAAGCAAAAACTCACGGCAGTTCAGAGACAACTGTCGGAGTGGCGGGAAGGGGAGACAGTAAGAATGCAATGTAAACAAGACCGTTCGGCGCCGTGCGCCAAATTCAAATTTATGGGTAGAAAAAAATTGGATTTTTTTTTTTTTTTTCAAATTTTTGGCATTTTTGGATTTTGAACATCAGCCTACGATGTCCAAACAGTGGTGTAACCAGATGGTGGTCATCCGGAAAGTAGAGAGATTACTGTACTCTTAATACATTTCCACATAATTCATCTTTAATCTCTATGTGCCAGTTAACGTATACAGCCGTAATGATTCTGGGCGCAGAGCAACACCGGTTGATGTGTATAGCTGCAAGCATCTTCCTGCCACCCTTTGAAATTTAACTTATCCTTATTCATCGACGGGACCACCTCAAGACGTGGGGATACTTTCTTTTGAAAGAGGAAGAGTTGATGAGTCTTATGTATCTTTAATTTTTTTCTAGCTATTTTAGTTTGGCAGATACTATGGGTTTGAAGTAAGGATATTTTTCCAAAATCATGGAAATCCCCCGTAGGGAGGAGCATGCGACATTGAAAACCCCCCGGCATGTAGGGGTTAATACTTCTCTAGAAATCACCTGATAAGAGGAGTAGAACATAGGTTTGAATGCTATAATTTTTTTCAACCCATCTGTTTTATAAGGCCATGATTATTGTAGAACCCTCGTTTTGTTAGTGAAAACCTGATTTTCAACAACACTCAGCTTTAGCTGGTTTGGGATAGAATATCATCAAATATATGTAGCTATAACCCTCTCACCTGCAGTTCATGTATCTGTCAGTAGTTCATGGGCTGCCACCAGATGGCAGGACCTTTCAGTGCACTGGCCTACTGATGGAGTGTGGTGAAATGATAAAGCATAGGAGAGAAACAGCAGTAGAATGGATATGGAAGATGTGCAGCTTGGGCTAGGAGGAGGGCAGAGTCTCAGAGAATTGGATGTCTGGTATAATTATTCCCCTTTAGAAAGGAGAGGGAGAAAAAGAAGTCTGTGGTAATCATAGGGCAGTTTGTCTTCTTAATGTAATAGGAAAAGTATATGGTAGGATAGCTGTTGACAGAGTAAGGGAAATAACAGAGGAAGAGAGAAGAGGTTGTGTAGATCAGATATTCATCCTCAAGTCTTTTGTGGAAAAGTTTCTAGAGAAGGGAAATAAGTTGTATGCAACCTTCATGGATTTGGAGTATGCATATGACAAAGTGGATAGGCAAGGAATGTGGAAAATGTTAAGAATATATGGAGTGAATGGGAAGCTCTTGAATGCCATGAAGAATACATATGAGAGTGCTAGCTCTGCAGTGCGTGTGGATGGTGAAGCGAGTAAATTTTTCTGTCTGAATGTTGGATTGAAACAGAGATGTGTCATGTCTCCATGGATGAAGTTATAAAAGAGATACAAGGTAGGACAGTGGCTGTTGGAGTGGCCCTAATGAGAGGGGGCAGCATTTGAAAACTTCCTGTTCTGTTTTTTGCAGACGATACTGTATTAAGTGAAGACGAAGGAGAACTGCAAGGCTTGGTGAATGAGTCTTGGAGAGTGTGCAAGAAATGGAATCCAAATTGGAATGTAGAGAAGGGTAAAGTTATGGTCTTCGAGAGAAGTGACGTCACTGAATGCATAATGAGGTTGAATCTTGAGGAAATGGAAAATGTGAAAAAGTACCTGGGTAGTGTGATTAGTGAGGATGTAAGTTTAGAGGATGAAGTGTTTGAAAGGGTACAATAGGGAAGAAATGTTGCAGGTTCTTTGAAAGCACTGATAAAATATATGGAAGTGAGCATGGAAATAAAAAAGTCATTGCATGATAGTATCGTGACACCAACATATGGAACCAAAGTTTGGACCTTTTTGGATGGACACAAGTCAAGAGTGAGAGCAGTTGAAATAAGTTATTTGAATGGAGCATGTGGAGTTACATGGAGAGACAGACTGACAAATGAGAGTGAAGGAGCGCTGTGGTGTGGATGTGGATATGGTAGGAAGCATTAGGAAAATTACCTTGAGGTGATTTGGCGAAGTGGAGAGGATGGAGAGGGAGAGTCTAACGAGGAGAATGTATGTGAGTGAGGTGGAAGGGGGGCGAGAGGGAGGGGGAGACTGAGGATGAGATGGAAGGATGGAGTGGAGAGGTATATGAGAGAGTTGGATGTGAGTTGGGGGAGGGCAGCGTGATGGCAGGGAACAGAGCGACATGGAGGCAATTTGTTTGTGGCCTCCTCTTACAGGATTAAGGTGTCTGGCTATAGATAGACAGACAGATAGTAACTAAACCCACTCCTGTATATCCTGAGACCTTCAACATTTCAGTTGTCAACTAAGACTCATCCTCTACCCTGTATACCTCCTATCTGGTCCTACACTTGGCAGACAAGTATTCCTCTCTTACCTTACCTAATTGTTCTTACCTAATTGTATCTTTACAGGAATGAGTCAAGCTCGTATAGTCCCGTGTCTTAAACCATTTTTATCATACATATCCTTAAATTTATTAATTGTTTTGACACACTATTTCATTCGGTAGTGCATTCCACTGATCAGTTGCCCTACTTGGGAAACTAAATTTCCTTACATCTTTATCACCTCTCTTTTTATGCATTTTTTTGCAGTGTCCTCTTGCTGATACTTCCTCATAGGTTATATATTCATTTATGTCTATTTTCTTTTTCCATGATATGCATTTATATAGCATAATCATGTCTCCTCGTTTTCTTCTCTCCTGTAGTGATGGCAGATTCAATTTTTCTAATCTTTCTTCATAGCTTAGATCCCTTAAGCTTGGTGCCCATCTTGTAGCAGCCCTTTGAACTTTTTCAATCTTATCTATGTGTTTCTTGAGATGAGGATACCAGACTACTGATGCATACTCCAGGGTTGGTCTGATGAAAGATGTTATTATCTTCCTCAGCATGTCTTCAGTAATGTATGTGAATGCTAATCTCATATTTGCAAGCAGTGTATACATGTTCCGTACCTTTTCATTTATGTTTTTTTTTTCTTTTTTTTGTCCAACTCTGGGCATAGGCTTTACAGCCTGCTCTCAAGGCTCAGCAGTCCTCCAACATACCATACACCACTACATGTCACCACCTCGGCATTGACACCGACTGTCCATATTGAATACATGCTAGGGCTGTCTCATACAGGACTGGTGTACTGGTATTAGCGGGGGTATTTTTACGACATGTCGGCGGGTCGTCTGGTAGATCAGTAAAGCTTGATGTAATGAAAATCAAATCCTCAAACTGTTCCCTGCCCCAGCAGGGATTTGAACCTGGGTCTGTTAGGATTGCAAGCCACCTCTCTACCGATTGAGCCATTAGCCTGTTATTGATAATCATACCTAAGTCCTTCTCTCTTTCTGATGTGTGTAGAGTTTTACTTCCTAATTTATAATCCCAATCTGGTCTTTTCCCACTTTTACCAAGCTTGATTACATGACTCTAGTCCACATTGAATTCCATTTGCCATGTATTACTCCATTCATGAAGTTTATTTAATTCTTCTTGTAGCTCTTTACAAGAGTTTATGTTAGTAATTCTTCTTTGTATTTTTGTATCATCGGCAGACATATTTAAATAGCTTTCATTTCCAGTATTATTATCTGTGTCATTTATATACACTTAGAAACATAATTGGTGCCAGCACTGAGCCCTGTGGAATTCCGCTAGTCACTTCCCTCCATAATGAGTAATTTCCCCTTAGTACTGTTCTCATTTCCCTTTTTCTGAGAAAATCTTGCATCCAACATTACAGTTTGCCTCGGATTCCTCCTTGATGGTACAGTTTCCATAAATGTCTTTGGTGCAGTACTCTGTCAAATGCTTTCTTGAAATCTTGATAGATACTGTCCACCCATCCTTCTCTTTTCTGAAATGTTTCTGCAACTCTGTCATAGTAGCTTAATAAATTAATAACGTATGATTTTTACTTTCTGAAACCAAATTGCCTTTCTGTTATCATATTGTGTTCTAGATGGTTTACCCAAACTTTTCTTATTAGCTCTTCCAGTATCATACAACACTGAAGAGTGATACTGGTCAGTAGTTGAGTGGATTTTGTCTATTCCCTTTCTTGAATAAGGGGACAATATTTGCTTTCTTCTAAATATCTGATAGTTTACCTTGACCCAAGGATTCCTTGAATATTAACAATAATGGTCTACTTAACTCCTTTGCACATTCATATAGCACCTAACATGAAATTTTGTCTGGACCATTTGCTTTTCCTTTGTCTAATTTACTTAACTCTTCCTGTATTTCTTTTTCTGATATTTGTATATCTGGTAATATGTTTGGGCATGCATTTTCCATATCATCCCTCTCAAAATTATTTTCTTCTGTAAAAGCTGATTGGAAATTCTTATTTTAGTACTTCACACATATCTTTCTCTTGTCTGTATAAGACTCCTTCATCCGTAATGGATTGTATTTTATCTTTTACTTTGGTTTTGCTTCGGATGTAGCTTCGGTTGATCACTACGTTTGTTTATGATGTCCTCCTCAAACTGTTTTTGGGCTTCTCTTCTTATTCTTGTGTATTCATTTCTTGCCTGTTCATAGTTGTTATATGCCCTCTCACTATTGTGTCTTCTGTATCTATTCCACAACAAGACTCTTTTTCTTTTGATTTTTTACATCCTTTATTAAACCATTTGTTTATTTTCATTTCTGTTTCTTTGTGCTGATGGATGTATTTTTGGACCCCTATTTCATAAAGTTCACAGAATTTTCTGCATACAACATATAAATCTTGTCCTCTAAGCTCTTTTTCCCAATCTTTTTCTAAGAAATATTTCTTTAGGTCATGATAGTTGCCCTTTTTGTAGTTAAGGCTCTTCTTGTAACTTTCATTACTGTTAGCTACAGTACATCCTCCAATTTTGCGAGAATATGGTCGACAAATACCCTCGCAAAACTGAAATTCGCAAAATTGTAACAATTAAATATATGTATTATAGGCAAATTGGTCGACATCACCCCAAGGTATGCACTTTTTCCCACTCTTTCTCTCGACTCTACCTCTTAATTTTACGATGATAAATGAAACAAACTGATATACTGTACAGTAATATTAATAAGAAAAGTAAACATCATAGGTAACAAACATGGGGAAAAAAAAAACACACACACATTGATGTGAAGACACCAAAACACCAAACTCCTGACCAATAGCAGAGTTACCTTTACCTGCTTTTTTTTCCTTTCAGTCATTTTCAGTTTGGTCTCCAAACTTATTTTCTTGTTCTCACTTGTTGGCGGCATGACAACACTTGTGCAAGGTTAAACTGCTGGGATTTTGTGAGGAGCGCCACGAAATTTCAAGGATCAGCGACCTCGGTTGGGAACGGGTGTAAACAAACATGGTGGGGCGGCAGACTACTGAACTAGGAGGTGCAGTACGCCCAGTGAACCATGACGTCACTACTCCTTGTGGCAAAGTAGTGTGGGAAGATGCCTCTCCAACCACTCGACCTTGCAAAGTGTGTGATCGCTCTCTCAGTTTATAAATGATCAAAATACATGACTTTTGGAACTACCTCACAAAACTGGCTAATCGCAAAGTTAAAATTCACACAGTTGAAGGATGTACTGTATGTCTTATGCTGTCCTAAAGTTACAATTTAATACTGCATGGTCGCTTTTGCCTAATGGAGGGTGATACATAATACTGTCAATATCATTTTCTTGTCTAGTAAATATTAGATCTAGTACTGATGGTACATCATGTCCTCTTTTTCTGGTGCTTTCTTTTACATGTTATTAGGAAAAACTCCTGCCCAAGGTCCAGGAGCTTTTGGTCCCAACAGCTTTCCTGGCTTTTTGTTTCTAGAATATTCCAATTTATATTTGTATTGAAATCTCCAGATAGTATAATTCTTTCTGATTTCTCCTCCATTTTATGTTGTAATGCTCTTAAACTTTGAATTGTACTCTCTGCCAGTTCTTCATATATAAATTTGCCACAGTTAATTTCCCTTCAGATGTACTAATCTCTACTGCTATCAGTTCTACCTGTAAGGGTATATCTAGTTCTATTTCTTTGACTTGCAGATTTTTCTTTGTTAATATTATGATTCTTCCTCCTTTATTAAGCTTCTGTCCCTTCTCCATATATTGTATTCTTCTAGGTTTAGGGTGTCATTTGATATCCTTGATGTTAATTTTTTTTCAGTTAGGCAGACAATATGTGGTTCTGTCTATCTATAGCCTGATGCCCTAATCCCGCATAGGGTGGCCACAGACAAAACGCCTCCAAGTCGCTCTGTCACCCACCATTTGCCTACCCTCCCTCCAGCTCTCTCCTCCCTCCCTCATATACCTCTCAACTTCATCCCTCCTTCTCATTCTTGGCCTTCCCCTCCCTCTCCCTCCCTCCACCCTACCTGCATACACCCTCTTAGTCAGAGTTTCATTCTCCATTCTCTCCACATGTCCAAACCACCTCAGTGTATTTCTCCTAATCTTCTCAACCACATCCACATCCACCCCACAACGTTCCTTCAGTTCTTTATTCGTCAACCTGTCCCTCCATGTCACTCCACATGCTCCTCTCAAGTAACTCATTTCCACTGCTCTCACTCTTGACTTGTTACCCTCTAGCAAGGTCCATGCCTTGCTTCCATACGTCAGGGTAGGGTTCACGATACTATCATGCAGTGACTTCTTGACTTCCATACCCACCTCCCTATGTGGTTCCTTTTCTTTAATATAATCATTCATCTCTAGTAATTTCGATACCATTCCATCTACATTTGAGTACATCAACTTAATCATCTTGTTTACACTTGTCATGACTTGGGTCTACTACCTTCCTCCCTTCTATTCCCTCCTGTTTATGTACCACTTTTGTACCTGCAATCCTATTACTTTGTAGAAAAATGTGTTCTCTTCCTCTGATCTTCCCTCGTTCTTTGTTTTTGCCTCCTCCCTCTTTTCTTTTAGTTACCATTCCTCTGCTATTCCTGGAAGAATTATGTTATTATCCTCATAAACAACGCTATTACTAAAAAATGGAACATCAAACATCACAAATGCAGGAAGGTAAGGTGGTGTGTGATGCGGAGAGTGCCAGCCAGGCAGGCAGCACCCTAGCAGGGGTAGGGGAGGGTGGGGGGACAGGGAGGGAAACGTGCCAGGCAGCGATGTCTCGACAAACGAGAAGAGAAATGATGGAGAGAAGATTAATTAGGGACATGGTGCCACATAAACCTGAGAATCACAACCCTCTCTCTCTCCACATAAAAAGGATTGAAAAAATACAAAGAGCAGCAACAAAGATGGTACCATACCTGGCTTGAGGGAATTACCGTACGAGGAGAGACTGTTGAGACTAAATCTCCCAATCCTAGAAGAAAGAAGGATAAGAAGAGATCTGATTAATGTGTACAGAGTATCCAAGGGAGTAGAGAAGCTTGGTAGGGAGGATCTGTTTTTGTGGGACGAAAGACAACCGAGGGGTCACAGAAAAAAGTTGAAAAGGACCACATGCAAGTGAGACATAAGAAATACAGCTTCCCATACAGAACTATTGAGGCATAGAATGACCTGGATAGAGGTGGTAAATGTCAAGGACGGTCATGACTTCAAAATCAAGCTGGACGTTAGTACAGGCATACCCTGGTAACGATGCAGTTGGTTATGTAAAAACCCATCACTAGGTAGGGTATCGTATCTCAGGGTAGATTTAACATGTAAAGTATAGGGATGCATTTTTGAGCCTCGAGTTTCCTCTCCAACTGAGTCTTAAACACACCCATTTGAGTCCAAAAAAGTTTTAAAGCCAATCTAAATGCCCTAACAACTGTAAAAGAAGCTAACCTAAGTCTAAAACCAGTGCTTCTTGTTTGTACCTAGTCATGGCCACTGGAGAATGCAATCTCCAACTCATATTCAAAATCGGTAGAGAAGAAACAGCAGCATTGTATACAATCCCACCATCAGATGGCCCCGGAACAATTAAATAAATATCTTTTATGCATAATAATAATAATGTATGAATGACGCAAAATCGTCCAAGGTGCAAGTTGTTGTGTCAGAGAATCGTTGTTGGGGAATTCTCTTGATGAAGAATGTGATCGGTGATGCGATTGGAAAATCCTTTTCAATGGCCACTCTTTATGCCGTTTTTGTTACTGTTATGGTTGCTGAGCTCCTTTATTTTCTTCTCTTATTTTCCAACATTTATTTTTTTCCAACATTTATTTAGAAATTGCTTTGTATTTTCAAAGTGTTTTCCCCTGAACAGCCCGAATGTAAACAAATGATTTATCGATCGATGATGCGATCAGGACAGCCTATTTAATGGCCCCTCTATACTGTATTTTGTTTTAGCTGTTGTTCTAGTTGCTGAGCTCCTTTATTTTCTTCTCTCTTATTTACCAACATTTATTTAGAAATTCCTTTGTATATTTAAAGCATTTTTCCCAGAACAGCCTGAATGTAAACACATGATTTTTCGATGTCACAGTTTTCATCAGTGCATGAAATATTTACTCACTAAGGTTTTCATAAATATTAATATTTATTCAAAATAATTATTATGTATGCCATGATAGGTTAGATGACAGTTCAGTGGTCAAACACAAAATATTCTTTGTCGAGTTGCCTAGTTGTCCACTTTGTATTATACCTCGTCTGATGGGTGAGAATTCTCACCCCAGATGACAGTGTTCATCAGTGACTAAAACATATTAATCTAAGTCTAAAAATAGTTTATAAATCGACCTAAACACAGAATTTTAGTCTAAAATATAATCAAAATCGGTAAAAAAATATCAAACCTCATTGCAAAAGCAGAGATAGACCTACGATAGGCTGGGTAGGGTGGTATTTCTACCCCCACCACTATTCTGGGGTATCGCATCTAGGGGTATCGTAAATAGGGGTTTGTACGTAGTTATGGAGACAGAACATAACGAGCATAGCTCCATTCCTGTAAATCACATCTTGATAAATACAACTAGGTAAACACACAAACACACACACACATGTGATCATGATATTTAGAAATGTAAGAGAATTGGAAAGGGTGGATAGAGAGGATCTTTTTGTGCTGGATGATGGAAGAACAAGAAGTCATGGCTTCAGTTTGAGGAAAAGTAGATGTCTTAATGATCTCAAATGGTTCAGTTTCCCAAACAGAAGCATAAGTATTTGGAATGACTTAGAT